>JANCRA010000541.1:0-5000 GCA_024362935.1 Setophaga petechia
GACCTGGTGTCCCCGGCCGGAGCCGGGGTAGACCTGGTGTCCCGCCGGAGCCAGGTAGACCTGGTGTCCCGCCGGAGCGAGGTAGACCTGGTGTCCCCGGCCGGAGCCGGGGTAGACCTGGTGTCCCGCCGGCCGGAGCCGGGGTAGACCTGGTGTCCGGCCGGAACCGGGGTAGACCTGGTGTCCCGCCGGAGCGAGGTAGACCTGGTGTCCCGCCGGAGCGAGGTAGACCTGGTGTCCCCGGCCGGAGCCGGGGTAGACCTGGTGTCCCCGGCCGGAGCCGGGGTAGACCTGGTGTCCCGCCACCCGGGGTAGACCTGGTGTCTCGCCGGAGCCGGGGTAGACCTGGTGTCCCGCCGGAGCGAGGTAGACCTGTTGTCCCCGGCCGGAGCCGGGGTAGACCTGGTGTCCGGCCGGAGCCGGGGTAGACCTGTTGTCCCCGGACGGAGCCGGGTTAGACCTGGTGTCCCGCCGGAGCGAGGTAGACCTGGTGTCCCCGGCCGGAGCCGGGGTAGACCTGGTGTCCGGCCGGAGCCGGGGTAGACCTGGTGTCCCGCCACCCGGGGTAGACCTGGTGTCTCGCCGGAGCCGGGGTAGACCTGGTGTCCCGCCGGAGCGAGGTAGACCTGTTGTCCCCGGCCGGAGCCAGGGTAGACCTGGTGTCCGGCCGGAGCCGGGGTAGACCTGGTGTCCCGCCGGAGCCGGGGTAGACCTGGTGTCCCGCCGGAGGGAGGTAGACCTGTTGTCACCGGCCGGCGCCCGCCACCCGGGGACAAGGCCGACCCCCGGCGGCTCCGGAGCCGGCTTGTCCGAATGAGCCGGGACCGGCCCGGACCCGGGATAGACCTCCTGTCCCCCTGTCGTCGCCCGGCGCCCGAACGCCTCACCGTCCCCAGCGACCCGGGAGCGAGGCACAGCTCACAGCCTGGTAACGCCCCGGAGCCAGACGGCTCGATCGGCCCCGTCCCGCCCAATGAACCGCCCCCCCCACCGCCCGCTTTCAAGACCAGTATATATTTTCGATTTTTTTGTTGGTTTTCTGGTTTGTTTTTTTTTCCCCCGGTTGTTTTGGCTTTGTTTTATGCTGAGTTTTGAGGTTGTTTTTTTGGGCGGGGGGCTTGTGGTTTGGATTTGAGTTTTCTTGGGTAGGCCCCCCCCCCCCCCCCCCCCCCCCCTTTTTTCCTTTCTCTGCTTTCCTGAAAGAATGGCTGGCTCTTGTATTTGCTTGGAAGGAGAAACTCATCCGGAAAAACAAACCAACAGAAAAAAAAAAAAAAAAAAAAAAAAAAAAAAGGCAAATTTTATTTATTTGCCTTCCGTATCCAGAGCAGTCCCAGCCGAGCCGACGGGCAAGCCGTGCCCTGCGCTCTGGCCGCTGACACGCTGAAGTGGCGAAACGGCGCCTCCACCCCCCCCCGGCTTCCCCCCCTCTACGCCCTCCTGGGACCCCACACAGCCCGGCCCCCCTGCCCCCGATGCGGCTCGCCCCGCCCCGCCCACCGGCAGAGGCGGGCGCCGCCGGCACCACCGCCAGCACACAGGCGGCCGCTTTTGGGCGGGTTCTTTCACGGTCCGCAGAGGTCTTCGGCGCTCGACGTGAGTCTGGGGGGCCGTGGGGGCTCGCTGCCGAGGCGCCCGGGACCGGCACGAAGCCGCCGGCCCTCGGCCCTCGTCCGCACAGAGACAGACACAGCGACCCCCCCCCCCCCCTTTTTCCTTTCTCTGCTTTCCGAAAGAATGGCTGGCTCTTGTATTTGCTTGGAAGGAGAAACTCATCCGGAAAAACAAACCAACAGAAAAAAAAAAAAAAAAAAAAAAAAAAAAAAAAGGCAAATTTTATTTATTTGCCTTCCGTATCCAGAGCAGTCCCAGCCGAGCCGACGGGCAAGCCGTGCCCTGCGCTCTGGCCGCTGACACGCTGAAGTGGCGAAACGGCGCCTCCACCCCCCCCCGGCTTCCCCCCCTCTACGCCCTCCTGGGACCCCACACAGCCCGGCCCCCCTGCCCCCGATGCGGCTCGCCCCGCCCCGCCCACCGGCAGAGGCGGGCGCCGCCGGCACCACCGCCAGCACACAGGCGGCCGCTTTTGGGCGGGTTCTTTCACGGTCCGCAGAGGTCTTCGGCGCTCGACGTGAGTCTGGGGGGCCGTGGGGGCTCGCTGCCGAGGCGCCCGGGACCGGCACGAAGCCGCCGGCCCTCGGCCCTCGTCCGCACAGAGACAGACACAGCGACCCCCCCCCCCCCCCCTTTTTCCTTTCTCTGCTTTCCTGAAAGAATGGCTGGCTCTTGTATTTGCTTGGAAGGAGAAACTCATCCGGAAAAACAAACCAACAGAAAAAAAAAAAAAAAAAAAAAAAGGCAAATTTTATTTATTTGCCTTCCGTATCCAGAGCAGTCCCAGCCGAGCCGACGGGCAAGCCGTGCCCTGCGCTCTGGCCGCTGACACGCTGAAGTGGCGAAACGGCGCCCCCACCCCCCCCCGGCTTCCCCCCCTCTACGCCCTCCTGGGACCCCACACAGCCCGGCCCCCCTGCCCCCGATGCGGCTCGCCCCGCCCCGCCCACCGGCAGAGGCGGGCGCCGCCAGCACCACCGCCAGCACACAGGCGGCCGCTTTTGGGCGGGTTCTTTCACGGTCCGCAGAGGTCTTCGGCGCTCGACGTGAGTCTGGGGGGCCGTGGGGGCTCGCTGCCGAGGCGCCCGGGACCGGCACGAAGCCGCCGGCCCTCGGCCCTCGTCCGCACAGAGACAGACACAGCGACCCCTCCCCCCCCCCCCCCCCCCGACGCTCACACACCATGGCCACCCCTTGAGGCCACCACACCGCCGCGCGTGCACGCACGCGCAGACAACCATCCCCGCCCCCCCTCCCCACCCCACCCCCCCCCCCGCCCCCGCCAGGCACGCACGCGCGCCTGCCCGCCCGCCCGCCCCCCCCCCCCGCTCGTCCGCATGCACGCTCTCGTGTGCCCTCTCTCCCTGTCCCTGTCCCCGTCCCCGCGCCTGCCCCCGCCCCTGCCCTCTCTGTCGCCGCCGCCCCCGCCCATCGGCGGTTGGGGGCGCCCCGCCCTCCCCGGCGCCGTCTGCATACTTTTCCGGCTCGCTAGGTGGTCATAGGCGAAGGCCGGCCCGGGACAACGGGTCTACCCAAGGCCTACACGGTCGAAGGCAATGGCCGGCCCGGGGACACCAGGCCTAGGCCGGGCCCAGGCATAGCCGGACTTCAGGACAACCGGTCTACCCAAGGACCTAGGACCACCGGCCTCCTACCCAAGGCCTACAGGGTCGAAGGCGAATGCCGGCCCCGGGACACCGGGCCAACCCAAGGGCGGCTCTGCCGTAGGCAAAGGCTGGCCCGGGGACAACAGGTGTACGCCGGGCCTAGGAGAAGAGGACGACCCCGGCCTTAGGGCATCGGGTCTATCTACCCCGGGGCCTTGGACAGGAAGCAGCTCTACCCAATAGCCCAGGACAGCGGGTCTACCCCGAGGCCCGGGACACCAGGTCCAGCCCGGGGCCCGGGACACCAGGTCTACCCAATGGTCCGGGACACCAGGTCCAGCCCGGGGCCCAGGACACCGGGTCTACCCCGGTGCCCGGGACAACAGGTCTACCCCCTGGCATAGGACACCAGGTCTACCCCGGTGCCTGAGACACCAGGTCTACCCCGACCATCGGGACACCAGGTCTACCCCGGTGCCTGGGACAACAGGTCTACCCCCTGGCATAGGACACCAGGTCTACCCCGGTGCCCGGGACAACAGGTCTACCCCGGCGCGCAGGACACCAGGTCTACCCCGGCGCGCAGGACACCGGGTCTACCCCGGTGCCCGGGACAACAGGTCTACCCCCTGGCATAGGACACCAGGTCTACCCCGGTGCCCGGGACAACAGGTCTACCCCGGCGCGCGGGACACCAGGTCTACCCCGGTGCCTGGGACAACAGGTCTACCCCATGGCATAGGACACCAGGTCTACCCCGCTGCCCGGGACAACAGGTCTACCCCGGCGCGCAGGACACCGGGTCTACCCCGGTGCCCGGGACAACAGGTCTACCCCCTGGCATAGGACACCAGGTCTACCCCGGTGCCTGAGACACCAGGTCTACCCCGACCATCGGGACACCAGGTCTACCCCGGTGCCTGGGACAACAGGTCTACCCCCTGGCATAGGACACCAGGTCTACCCCGGTGCCCGGGACAACAGGTCTACCCCGGCGCGCAGGACACCAGGTCTACCCCGGCGCGCAGGACACCGGGTCTACCCCGGTGCCCGGGACACCAGGTCTACCCCCTGGCATAGGACACCAGGTCTACCCCGCTGCCCGGGACAACAGGTCTACCCCGGCGCGCAGGAAACCAGGTCTACCCCGGTGCCCGGGACAACAGGTCTACCCCGGCTCCAGCGGGACACCAGGTCTACCCCGGTGCCCGGGACAACAGGTCTACCCCGGTGCCCGGGACAACAGGTCTACCCCGGGGCCCAGGACACCGGGTCTACCGCGGTGCCCGGGACACCAGGTCTGCCCCATGGCATAGGAAACCAGGTCTACCCCGGCTCCGGCGGGACAACAGGTCTACCCCGGGGCCCGGGACAACAGGTCTACCCCGAGGCCCGGGACACCAGGTCTACCCCATGGCATAGGACACCAGGTCTACCCCGGCTCCGGCGGGACAACAGGTCTACCCCGGGGCCCGGGACAACAGGTCTACCCCGAGGCCCGGGACACCAGGTCCAGACCGGGGCCCGGGACACCAGGTCTACCCTATGTCCGGGACACCAGGTCCAGCCCGGGGCCCAGGACACCGGGTCTACCCCGGTGCCTGAGACACCAGGTCTACCCCGACCATCGGGACACCAGGTCTACCCCGGTGCCTGGGACAACAGGTCTACCCCATGGCATAGGACACCAGGTCTACCCCGGTGCCTGAGACACCAGGTCTACCCCGTCCATCGGGACACCAGGTCTTCCCCGGTGCCTGGGACAACAGGTCTACCCTC
>JANCRA010000541.1:12500-15000 GCA_024362935.1 Setophaga petechia
ACGACGACGACGACGACCGCGGCGACGACGACGACGCCGGCCGGGCCGCAGGCAAGGGCGGCCAGGCCGCCGAGGGAAACGCTTCCCTCGCCGAACCCTCGACCGGCCTTCCCTCCGGGCACCGGCGCGGGACGCCGCCGCCGAAACCGCCGCCGCCGCCGCCGCCGCCGCCGCCCGCCGCGGGCAACGGGCCTGCGAGGCGACCCCAGCCGCGCCGCCGGGGTGGCCCCCGGACGGCGATTGATCGTCAAGCGACGCTCAGACAGGCGTAGCCCCGGGAGGAACCCGGGGCCGCAAGTGCGTTCGAAGTGTCGATGATCAATGTGTCCTGCAATTCACATTAATTCTCGCAGCTAGCTGCGTTCTTCATCGACGCACGAGCCGAGTGATCCACCGCTAAGAGTTGTCTGGCTTTCGGGCACCGCTCAGGCCGAGCGGCCCCTTTTTCGTTCTCTCGCGCCGAGGACGCGCGGGCGCGCGCCTCTGGCTTCGACCGTACGAGCACACAGAAACGGAGGGAAAAAAAAAGGCGGGACAAACCCACGCTCCGAAGGCCGGCCCGAGAGAGCCGGGGGGGCCCGCGCCCCCGACCGCCTCCCCCCGCGAGGGGAGACGCCGACCTCACGGCACGAGCGCCGTCCTTCGGAGGCGGCCCAGGCGCCCGGGCTCGGCCCGGCCTCCGCGCGGAGGAGGGCCACGCGGCGCGCGCGCCGGAACGCGGGGGGCACGGCGGCCCGCCCGCTCTCGCTTTCACGGGACGACGCACCCAACACACCACGCGGCACGCGGCCGCGGGCGCGGCCGTCGGCCCCCGCCGGCTTCCCCTCGGCCCCCCCAACCGCGGGTGGCTCGCGGAGCGCCGCCGCGCCAGCGGCGCGGCCGGGCCCCTCCTTCCTCCTTCTCTCCCCAGCGGCCTTAGAACCCCGCTCGAGACGGCACGCGACGGCCACCGGCCCCGCCGGCGCGCCTTTTTTCCCCCGCGGGACCGCTTCCCGCCGGGCGAGCCAGCGTCCGGCGGACGCGCTCCGCCGCCGGCCCCGGAGGCGGACGCCACCGAGACCCGAGCCGGCGTCGCCAGCGCCCGAGGCCTGCCGGGCGGCAGGACCCCGCCGCCGCCGGGGCCGCACTCCCGGGACCGCGCCGCCCGCCGCGTCGCACCGTCGGGGCCCCCCTCGCCTCGGGCACGCGCCCGGCGGGGGAAGGCGGAACGGCGGCTGAGCCGGGGGGCAACGCCCGCTCTCCTCGCTTTCGCGGGGAGACCGGGCGGGGAAGCGCCCCCGCGGCCGCCCCCGCACGCCTTTCCTCCGGACCGCACGCGGCCGGGAAGGAGGGTGACGGAGGACGCCACGAGCGGGGCCCGGGCCGGGACCGCCGCCGGCGACGGCGGGCGCCTTCCGGCCGACCGTCCCCGCAGGGAAGGGGGACACCCGTCGAGCGGCGCCGCCGCCGCTCGGCACGGGGTCGCCCGCGCTCGCGGGCCTCCGCCGACGGAGGGCCCGCCGAGCGCTCGCCCCCCGGGCGGGCGGGCGGTCGAGCCGGGGAGACGGCCGGCGGACGGCGCCGCCGGTGCGGCTCGAGGAGGAAAGGCCGTCGAGGGGAGAGAGAGAGATCCAGAGGGGCGCCGGCCGCGCCGGACGCGGCGCCGCGCGCGCGAGACACGCCGCGGCAGCGGCGGCCCAGGAAGAGAGCGCGGCGGGCCCCGGCGGCCGCAACCCCGCGACCGAGGAAGGGCAGAGAGCGCGCGCTCTACTGCCGGCGTCGCCCGTATACGACGAGGCGGACGGGGGTCGGCCCCGCGGCCGACCGCGCGCCGCGGCCTCTCCGCCGAGGCCGGGCCGCGGAGAGGGGGGGGCAGGGGCGCCCCTCCCCGGCGCGGCGCGGTTCTACCCCCGCAACGCGCGCGCGGCGGGACGACGACGACGACGACGACGGAGGAGCGCGCGGCCGCTGGCCACGGACACCACCGCAGGGGCTCGGCGGGAGTAGCTGCTCCCCACCCCTCAGTGGCGCCGCACCACCGCCCGCGGCGACACCAGCCGCCGCCGCCGCCGGCACCGCCGCCGCCACGGCGGGGGCCGCGCCGAGCCGCCCGAGTCTTTAAACCGCCGCCCGGCTCGCCGGCCCCCCCCTTTCGGCCCCCCGCAGCGTTTGACGACGCCGACGGGAAAGCCGGGGGGAACCGCCGAAGCGCGGAGCGCTAGGTACCTGGCCCTGGGGCGAGGGAAACGACCTGCATGGCCCCGCCGGGGTGCCTCCCCCGCTGCCGCCCTCGGGGGAGCGTCCGCCGGCGGGGGCGCGCCCGACATCTGCCGCCACCACCGCGGCGTCCTTTCTCGGGGCCCGGGGGTTTCCCTCAGTAGCCCGGCGCCGCGCCCGAGAGGACCGCCGCGGCTCGGCCCGCCCCGCCGGCGCGGGGACGCGGGCCCGGACCGCCGAGCGTCTCTCGCTCGCCCGCTCGCTCGCTCGCGCGCGCCCTGGAGCGCGGCTCGGAACGCCCGGA
>JANCRA010000541.1:20000-27500 GCA_024362935.1 Setophaga petechia
GCCGGAGCGGGACGCGCTCGCGGGGCCTTCTCCTCTCGGCTCCACCACCTCGCCTCGAGCCGGAGAGCGCCTCTCGGTTCGCCCTTCTCTCTCGCCGCCTTCTCCCGATCCGGCCTTCCGCAGCCCTTTTCTCTCTCGCCTCCCCGGATCCGCTCTTCCGCGCCTTTCTCTCTCGCCTCTCCAGCGGGCCGTACCCAACGCTACTCTGGGGCAGGACGGGAGCCGGGACGAAGCCACGCGACTCGTCCCGGCTTAGGCGGCACTCACTCTGCGCCCCCGGCGACCGCACGCGCGGCCGCTCCGCTCCGCCTCGGACACAGGCACGGGGTCAGCCTGCGGGGACGCGGCCCGTCACCTCGCTCCCACTATACGGACAGACGAGTCCGAAGCCGCCGAGGCCTCCAAGAGGACGCAGGGAGCTCGACCGGGAGGAGGCGCCGCCGCAGGCCGCCTCCTACGATGACGTAGTCGGAGGCGGCCCGCAACAGCGACCCCTTGGTGAGCTTGCGGAGCCGGCCGCGACAACAGGTCTACCCGGCACCCGCCGAAATCGGACTAAGTGCCGCCGGAGCGAGGTAGACCTGTTGTCCCCGGCCGGCGCCCGCCACCCGGGAACCACGCCGACCCCCGGCGGCCCGCCGGAGCTCGGGTAGACCTGGTGTCCGGCCGGAGCCGGGGTAGACCTGGTGTCCCGCCGGAGCCGGGGTAGACCTGGTGTCCCGCCGGAGCGAGGTAGACCTGTTGTCCCCGGCCGGAGCCGGGGTAGACCTGGTGTCCCCGGCCGGAGCCGGGGTAGACCTGGTGTCCCGCCACCCGGGGTAGACCTGGTGTCTCGCCGGAGCCGGGGTAGACCTGGTGTCCCGCCGGAGCGAGGTAGACCTGTTGTCCCCGGCCGGAGCCGGGGTAGACCTGGTGTCCCGCCGGAGCGAGGTAGACCTGGTGTCCCGCCGGAGCGAGGTAGACCTGTTGTCCCCGGCCGGAGCCGGGGTAGACCTGGTGTCCCCGGCCGGAGCCGGGGTAGACCTGGTGTCCCGCCGGAGCCAGGTAGACCTGGTGTCCCGCCGGAGCGAGGTAGACCTGGTGTCCCCGGCCGGAGCCGGGGTAGACCTGGTGTCCCGCCGGCCGGAGCCGGGGTAGACCTGGTGTCCGGCCGGAACCGGGGTAGACCTGGTGTCCCGCCGGAGCGAGGTAGACCTGGTGTCCCGCCGGAGCGAGGTAGACCTGGTGTCCCCGGCCGGAGCCGGGGTAGACCTGGTGTCCCCGGCCGGAGCCGGGGTAGACCTGGTGTCCCGCCACCCGGGGTAGACCTGGTGTCTCGCCGGAGCCGGGGTAGACCTGGTGTCCCGCCGGAGCGAGGTAGACCTGTTGTCCCCGGCCGGAGCCGGGGTAGACCTGGTGTCCGGCCGGAGCCGGGGTAGACCTGTTGTCCCCGGACGGAGCCGGGTTAGACCTGGTGTCCCGCCGGAGCGAGGTAGACCTGGTGTCCCCGGCCGGAGCCGGGGTAGACCTGGTGTCCGGCCGGAGCCGGGGTAGACCTGGTGTCCCGCCACCCGGGGTAGACCTGGTGTCTCGCCGGAGCCGGGGTAGACCTGGTGTCCCGCCGGAGCGAGGTAGACCTGTTGTCCCCGGCCGGAGCCAGGGTAGACCTGGTGTCCGGCCGGAGCCGGGGTAGACCTGGTGTCCCGCCGGAGCCGGGGTAGACCTGGTGTCCCGCCGGAGGGAGGTAGACCTGTTGTCACCGGCCGGCGCCCGCCACCCGGGGACAAGGCCGACCCCCGGCGGCTCCGGAGCCGGCTTGTCCGAATGAGCCGGGACCGGCCCGGACCCGGGATAGACCTCCTGTCCCCCTGTCGTCGCCCGGCGCCCGAACGCCTCACCGTCCCCAGCGACCCGGGAGCGAGGCACAGCTCACAGCCTGGTAACGCCCCGGAGCCAGACGGCTCGATCGGCCCCGTCCCGCCCAATGAACCGCCCCCCCCACCGCCCGCTTTCAAGACCAGTATATATTTTCGATTTTTTTGTTGGTTTTCTGGTTTGTTTTTTTTTCCCCCGGTTGTTTTGGCTTTGTTTTATGCTGAGTTTTGAGGTTGTTTTTTTGGGCGGGGGGCTTGTGGTTTGGATTTGAGTTTTCTTGGGTAGGCCCCCCCCCCCCCCCCCCCCCCCCCTTTTTTCCTTTCTCTGCTTTCCTGAAAGAATGGCTGGCTCTTGTATTTGCTTGGAAGGAGAAACTCATCCGGAAAAACAAACCAACAGAAAAAAAAAAAAAAAAAAAAAAAAAAAAAAGGCAAATTTTATTTATTTGCCTTCCGTATCCAGAGCAGTCCCAGCCGAGCCGACGGGCAAGCCGTGCCCTGCGCTCTGGCCGCTGACACGCTGAAGTGGCGAAACGGCGCCTCCACCCCCCCCCGGCTTCCCCCCCTCTACGCCCTCCTGGGACCCCACACAGCCCGGCCCCCCTGCCCCCGATGCGGCTCGCCCCGCCCCGCCCACCGGCAGAGGCGGGCGCCGCCGGCACCACCGCCAGCACACAGGCGGCCGCTTTTGGGCGGGTTCTTTCACGGTCCGCAGAGGTCTTCGGCGCTCGACGTGAGTCTGGGGGGCCGTGGGGGCTCGCTGCCGAGGCGCCCGGGACCGGCACGAAGCCGCCGGCCCTCGGCCCTCGTCCGCACAGAGACAGACACAGCGACCCCCCCCCCCCCCTTTTTCCTTTCTCTGCTTTCCTGAAAGAATGGCTGGCTCTTGTATTTGCTTGGAAGGAGAAACTCATCCGGAAAAACAAACCAACAGAAAAAAAAAAAAAAAAAAAAAAAAAAAAAAAAGGCAAATTTTATTTATTTGCCTTCCGTATCCAGAGCAGTCCCAGCCGAGCCGACGGGCAAGCCGTGCCCTGCGCTCTGGCCGCTGACACGCTGAAGTGGCGAAACGGCGCCTCCACCCCCCCCCGGCTTCCCCCCCTCTACGCCCTCCTGGGACCCCACACAGCCCGGCCCCCCTGCCCCCGATGCGGCTCGCCCCGCCCCGCCCACCGGCAGAGGCGGGCGCCGCCGGCACCACCGCCAGCACACAGGCGGCCGCTTTTGGGCGGGTTCTTTCACGGTCCGCAGAGGTCTTCGGCGCTCGACGTGAGTCTGGGGGGCCGTGGGGGCTCGCTGCCGAGGCGCCCGGGACCGGCACGAAGCCGCCGGCCCTCGGCCCTCGTCCGCACAGAGACAGACACAGCGACCCCCCCCCCCCCCCCTTTTTCCTTTCTCTGCTTTCCTGAAAGAATGGCTGGCTCTTGTATTTGCTTGGAAGGAGAAACTCATCCGGAAAAACAAACCAACAGAAAAAAAAAAAAAAAAAAAAAAAGGCAAATTTTATTTATTTGCCTTCCGTATCCAGAGCAGTCCCAGCCGAGCCGACGGGCAAGCCGTGCCCTGCGCTCTGGCCGCTGACACGCTGAAGTGGCGAAACGGCGCCCCCACCCCCCCCCGGCTTCCCCCCCTCTACGCCCTCCTGGGACCCCACACAGCCCGGCCCCCCTGCCCCCGATGCGGCTCGCCCCGCCCCGCCCACCGGCAGAGGCGGGCGCCGCCAGCACCACCGCCAGCACACAGGCGGCCGCTTTTGGGCGGGTTCTTTCACGGTCCGCAGAGGTCTTCGGCGCTCGACGTGAGTCTGGGGGGCCGTGGGGGCTCGCTGCCGAGGCGCCCGGGACCGGCACGAAGCCGCCGGCCCTCGGCCCTCGTCCGCACAGAGACAGACACAGCGACCCCTCCCCCCCCCCCCCCCCCGACGCTCACACACCATGGCCACCCCTTGAGGCCACCACACCGCCGCGCGTGCACGCACGCGCAGACAACCATCCCCGCCCCCCCTCCCCACCCCACCCCCCCCCCCGCCCCCGCCAGGCACGCACGCGCGCCTGCCCGCCCGCCCGCCCCCCCCCCCCGCTCGTCCGCATGCACGCTCTCGTGTGCCCTCTCTCCCTGTCCCTGTCCCCGTCCCCGCGCCTGCCCCCGCCCCTGCCCTCTCTGTCGCCGCCGCCCCCGCCCATCGGCGGTTGGGGGCGCCCCGCCCTCCCCGGCGCCGTCTGCATACTTTTCCGGCTCGCTAGGTGGTCATAGGCGAAGGCCGGCCCGGGACAACGGGTCTACCCAAGGCCTACACGGTCGAAGGCAATGGCCGGCCCGGGGACACCAGGCCTAGGCCGGGCCCAGGCATAGCCGGACTTCAGGACAACCGGTCTACCCAAGGACCTAGGACCACCGGCCTCCTACCCAAGGCCTACAGGGTCGAAGGCGAATGCCGGCCCCGGGACACCGGGCCAACCCAAGGGCGGCTCTGCCGTAGGCAAAGGCTGGCCCGGGGACAACAGGTGTACGCCGGGCCTAGGAGAAGAGGACGACCCCGGCCTTAGGGCATCGGGTCTATCTACCCCGGGGCCTTGGACAGGAAGCAGCTCTACCCAATAGCCCAGGACAGCGGGTCTACCCCGAGGCCCGGGACACCAGGTCCAGCCCGGGGCCCGGGACACCAGGTCTACCCAATGGTCCGGGACACCAGGTCCAGCCCGGGGCCCAGGACACCGGGTCTACCCCGGTGCCCGGGACAACAGGTCTACCCCCTGGCATAGGACACCAGGTCTACCCCGGTGCCTGAGACACCAGGTCTACCCCGACCATCGGGACACCAGGTCTACCCCGGTGCCTGGGACAACAGGTCTACCCCCTGGCATAGGACACCAGGTCTACCCCGGTGCCCGGGACAACAGGTCTACCCCGGCGCGCAGGACACCAGGTCTACCCCGGCGCGCAGGACACCGGGTCTACCCCGGTGCCCGGGACAACAGGTCTACCCCCTGGCATAGGACACCAGGTCTACCCCGGTGCCCGGGACAACAGGTCTACCCCGGCGCGCGGGACACCAGGTCTACCCCGGTGCCTGGGACAACAGGTCTACCCCATGGCATAGGACACCAGGTCTACCCCGCTGCCCGGGACAACAGGTCTACCCCGGCGCGCAGGACACCGGGTCTACCCCGGTGCCCGGGACAACAGGTCTACCCCCTGGCATAGGACACCAGGTCTACCCCGGTGCCTGAGACACCAGGTCTACCCCGACCATCGGGACACCAGGTCTACCCCGGTGCCTGGGACAACAGGTCTACCCCCTGGCATAGGACACCAGGTCTACCCCGGTGCCCGGGACAACAGGTCTACCCCGGCGCGCAGGACACCAGGTCTACCCCGGCGCGCAGGACACCGGGTCTACCCCGGTGCCCGGGACACCAGGTCTACCCCCTGGCATAGGACACCAGGTCTACCCCGCTGCCCGGGACAACAGGTCTACCCCGGCGCGCAGGAAACCAGGTCTACCCCGGTGCCCGGGACAACAGGTCTACCCCGGCTCCAGCGGGACACCAGGTCTACCCCGGTGCCCGGGACAACAGGTCTACCCCGGTGCCCGGGACAACAGGTCTACCCCGGGGCCCAGGACACCGGGTCTACCGCGGTGCCCGGGACACCAGGTCTGCCCCATGGCATAGGAAACCAGGTCTACCCCGGCTCCGGCGGGACAACAGGTCTACCCCGGGGCCCGGGACAACAGGTCTACCCCGAGGCCCGGGACACCAGGTCTACCCCATGGCATAGGACACCAGGTCTACCCCGGCTCCGGCGGGACAACAGGTCTACCCCGGGGCCCGGGACAACAGGTCTACCCCGAGGCCCGGGACACCAGGTCCAGACCGGGGCCCGGGACACCAGGTCTACCCTATGTCCGGGACACCAGGTCCAGCCCGGGGCCCAGGACACCGGGTCTACCCCGGTGCCTGAGACACCAGGTCTACCCCGACCATCGGGACACCAGGTCTACCCCGGTGCCTGGGACAACAGGTCTACCCCATGGCATAGGACACCAGGTCTACCCCGGTGCCTGAGACACCAGGTCTACCCCGTCCATCGGGACACCAGGTCTTCCCCGGTGCCTGGGACAACAGGTCTACCCTCTGGCATAGGACACCAGGTCTACCCCGCTGCCCGGGACAGCAGGTCTACCCCGGCGCGCAGGACACCAGGTCTACCCCGGCGCGCAGGACACCGGGTCTACCCCGGTGCCCGGGACAACAGGTCTGCCCCCTGGCATAGGACACCAGGTCTACCCCGGTGCCCGGGACAACAGGTCTACCCCGGCGCGCGGGACACCAGGTCTACCCCGGTGCCTGGGACAACAGGTCTACCCCATGGCATAGGACACCAGGTCTACCCGGCTGCCCGGGACAACAGGTCTACCCCGGCGCGCAGGACACCAGGTCTACCCCGGTGCCCGGGACAACAGGTCTACCCCGGCTCCAGCGGGACACCAGGTCTACCCCGGTGCCCGGGGCAACAGGTCTACCCCGGTGCCCGGGACAACAGGTCTACCCCGGGGCCCAGGACACCGGGTCTACCGCGGGGCCCGGGACAACAGGTCTTCCCCGGTGCCTGGGAGACCAGGTCTACCCCGGCTCCGGCGGGACACCAGGTCTACCTCGGGGCCCGGGACACCGGGTCTACCCCGGTGCCTGGGACAACAGGTCTACCCCATGGCATAGGACACCAGGTCTACCCCGCTGCCCGGGACAACAGGTCTACCCCGGCGCGCAGGACACCAGGTCTACCCCGGTGCCCGGGACAACAGGTCTACCCCGGCTCCAGCGGGACACCAGGTCTACCCCGGTGCCCGGGACAACAGGTCTACCCCGGGGCCCAGGACACCGGGTCTACCGCGGGGCCCGGGACAACAGGTCTTCCCCGGTGCCTGGGAGACCAGGTCTACCCCGGCTCCGGCGGGACACCAGGTCTACCTCGGGGCCCGGGACACCGGGTCTACCCCGGTGCCTGGGACAACAGGTCTACCCCATGGCATAGGACACCAGGTCTACCCCGCTGCCCGGGACAACAGGTCTACCCCGGCGCGCAGGACACCAGGTCTACCCCGGTGCCCGGGACAACAGGTCTACCCCGGCTCCAGCGGGACACCAGGTCTACCCCGGTGCCCGGGACAACAGGTCTACCCCGGGGCCCAGGACACCGGGTCTACCGCGGGGCCCGGGACAACAGGTCTTCCCCGGTGCCTGGGAGACCAGGTCTACCCCGGCTCCGGCGGGACACCAGGTCTACCTCGGGGCCCGGGACACCGGGTCTACCCCGGTGCCTGGGACAACAGGTCTGCCCCATGGCATAGGACACCAGGTCTACCCCGGTGCCCGGGACAACAGGTCTACCCCGGTGCCCGGGACAACAGGTCTACCCCGGCGCGCAGGACACCAGGTCTACCCCGGTGCCCGGGACAACAGGTCTACCCCGGTGCCCGGGACAACAGGTCTACCCCGGCGCGCAGGACACCAGGTCTACCCCGGTGCCCGGGACAACAGGTCTACCCCGGTGCCTGGGAACACAGGTCTACCCCGGCTCCAGCGGGACACCAGGTCTACCCCGGTGCCCGGGACAACAGGTCTACCCCGGTGCCCGGGACAAC
>JANCRA010000542.1:0-29902 GCA_024362935.1 Setophaga petechia
CCCAGTTACATGGGAGGCCATTATGCACTTTTCTTCAGAAAATCTTTCAAGATGTGCCTTGCCAGGACTTCTGTTCTTGGAATATCTGTCAAAATGTACTTCTTAGAAGCAGTTTACCTAGGTGTAGCTTTTTTCTGAGAAGGTCATCCCAGTAGTGGAAATCCCAGTGGTGTGTATAGGTTACAAATAACACAAATTTTCTGGTCCATTTTTTCCTACAGTTTCTAAACTTCCTTCTTTCCCCACTCAGGAAATATTAAATTTCTCAGTAGCTCCTGGGCTAAGCTTTCATTCTGCCTCTACTCCTAGACAAAGTTAATGCCAGCTTGTTGTCTCTGTTTTCTTAGCTTTGGTCCAAAGCTTATTTTCAGTTTACACTCAGACATTTGATCAGCTACTTAGATTGTTTTATTAAATTTTTATTTAAAACAATAATTATAGGAAGAATACCTTCTTATAGTAGAGAATACATCCTTAAAGCTAAGAAAGCCCCTTCTTTGCTTTTTTGTGAGCAAGAAATGCAACTTTCTGTAAGCCTGAAACATTATCAAATGAAGGGTTAAGCGACGGCATTAATTTTTTTAAAATTCTGTTACTTCAGTGAACTTCATCAGTAAGCCTATGATAAACTTTTCTCTTTAAAAAAAATAAATCTAACTTTGAGTTTTGCTTTTCTTGTATCTAAGGAGATTGAGTAAAAATATCCCAGAGTAAAGCAATTCTGCTCCTTAACCCTATAGGACTGTGAACACAATGGATTCCTATGCTCATACTTGCTGACAGGATATTACTGCTTTCCTTTGATATATAATTTTGTAGTATCTGCTGCTAGTCAATTGCCCTTTGATATGCAATTTTATAGTATCTTCTCCTGGTTTTTTAGACCTTTTTATTGGTGTTGGTCAAATCAGGTGTACAAAGCAAGAACATCAGTACGAGGAGTTTGAGTTCAGTGAGAATGAGTTGCCTATTAATTCTGCTGGCAGGTCCCAAGTCCAGTGCTATCACAGAATTCTGTCACCTTTTTCCCCAGGTTTGTTAGTTAGTTTTGGCTTGGCCAAAGGGCTACCACCAAAACTTTAGGCCCTGATCTTGCAGTCAGATTTTCATGTGTGAGATCACATTGACCTCAGCAAGTTTTTAAGCAGATGCTAATATAAGACAGCCATGAATTTGTCCCAGGAGAATTTCCTGAGACAGTCAGCTGTGAAGTTTCTGGGAAATTCAGATAGGCTGGAGATCAGCAAATGCACAGGTCATGCAGGACTTTGTCACAGTAACAGTACTCGCCCATGTGGCATTGATGAGGCCCAGGAACTTTGGTGAGAGTGTCCTCCATCCCTCTCTCATTCTCTGGATTTGTACAAAGATATTTATATATAATTTATATATTTATATATAATATAAATCTACATATATATATGTAGCATCATGGGGCCAATTTACATACATATATATGTATTACAACAAGTAAACACTGGTGTCTTGAATGTGATTGTCAAATTTCCTATTTGTTATATATTCTCTGTTTGAGATGATCCGTTTTCTCCAAAAGCATCTGGTCATGCATATGACTTAAGTCAGTCATGTCACCTCATTCAGGTAAAGCAAAAAGAGCGAGAGAAAAAGGAAAGAACTTAGAATTCCTAAGTCCTTTGCATGAAAAAAATTATACACAAAGGTAAATCTATTACATGCCCAAATACTTGCTTTTTGGATTGGTTTGCTTTATTAGTTTTGGTTTGTTGATTTTTTTTTTCCTTTTTTTTTAGTTCTTTTTTTCCATTTATAGTGAATTATAGTTCGATTATATAAGAAAGAGCTCTAAGAAGTCCACTGACAGCAACCTTATATGTCTGTCAAAGAATGAAGTCTTTGTTTCTGGACTTTGGGCTGATATTTTTACAGTTTTCTTTCTGTGGAAGTGATAAATGCAAAAGTAGCTTCCAAAACCCACTCATCTCCTTTACTTATCTAGAATATGACTGCAAGATACAGCTGTAATAAACAATTCTAAAAAAGACATTCTGGTTTCCAAAGAGTACCAGAATAAAGTTTGCATTCATTCCTGCTTAAATACAACAGTTAGATAATTAATAAAAAAGCTATCCAGAACAGTAAGCACATTCTGGAGTTATTTTACTTTACCATAATGAATACCACTCATTTAAAAAGTAGTACATCATCACAAATAAATACATAATACTTCTGTTAATTTCCTTGAGTATTTAACATCAAAATGTCATATGTTTGCAACTCATGTACATGTAAGCATTTATTTAATCTATTTTTAATTTCAATTCAGCTATACTCTGTGGAACAAAATTCTTGCCAGGACTGTGAGTTCTGACAAAAATAAACCGGGATATTCTGTAATAAAATACTGATTTTAGCTTCTCTTCAAACTTGAATTTATTTGTTAAAATGAAATTATTAGTTGGAAATTCTGATTAAAATGCAGAAGTGGCAACTTGGGAAACTTCCCAATCATACCTGAGGGGAGAAGCAGGAGGATTAGAGATACTGAATGAAACCCCACAGAACTGATAATTTTCCCCACTGTATCCTTTTAAAAAGCTGTAGCTCCTGTTTCTTGTAAATTTAGCTGCTTTGTAGTTTCTCTACAGCCTCAAATTTTTTAAAGAAAATGTGACATCACTACAGATAGCTTCTTAAAGTTTTTCTGAAACTCCATTTGACTTTATAAATATCTCTGAATAACAAAACATGCTGGGCTGGATCCTGTCAGGTACAGGAAATCCTGTTGTGGTGTATCAAGGTGAACGTCTGTAGCTGAAACTCAAATTTGGCATACCCACCCTTACATGGAGGCCAATGAATCATCTTATTTTTACGTCTTTTCCCCCAAACTTTGGTTGGATCTGCTTTCATTCCCCAACTCACATATGTATGTATGTATTTATTTATTTATTTTTAGTTTTTTAATTAACCAAACTAGGAAGACAGAGAATTGTCAAGTCACAAAACTCTGCCATGCAAGGATATGTGTGGTTTTGCCAAGGGGCTGCATCCTTGGTCATTTTGAAGATTCAAAAAGTGATGAAAGATGTGGAGTTGAAGTAACATACAAAAACTGGGAATAAAACTTGCTAAGCTGTGCAGAGTGTTATAATTGACCATCTACATTCCATAAGACTTTGCTGAAAAACTTGCTGTTACTAATATCACCCAGCACAAAGTCATGCTGCACACAAAAATCATAATTTTGTGTTTCTAAATCACCACGAATATATAAATTTACATGATGTCAGTACTCTATAAAATATGCTAGTTTTAAATTTTTTTTTTGTTAAGAATTGAATTTTTCTTTGGAGTTATAATTCTAGTCTATCTTACTAAGAAAAGAGGACGTTATCCATATTAAAAAAAACTGTAAGCAAAACTAAAATCTGCCCTTAGTCTGAGGTAAATTTTATCCTAATTTTATTTCACATTAAAAACTTACACCCCCCCCCCCCAAAAAAAAAAAAAAACCCAAACCAAAACAAAACAACCACAGACAAGGGATAGCACTGCTTTATCAGAGAAATACACTTTTGAGGAGTAAGTTTGTATCATAAGGAGTCTTTCAAAGGTCCTGGTGCCCTGTCTAAAAGACGGTCCAGAGGCTAAAACAGAGGTCATCCCCCAATGCCAGCACCACCTCTGTATGATGGGGTAGCAGCAGCAAGGAAAGCGCTGTACATTCTCTCTTACAGTAATGCCAACTGGCTGTAAGAGAAATACTAATATTTAGATAAAGAAATATTTACAGATATTCCCCATGTCAAACGCTGCGGCCGTAACTGCAAGGCATGTGAAGATGGCAAAGCAGCGAGACCCCTTCCTTAGAGTGTTTTTATTCTTTTTCCTACTAACTGTAACGTGTGGCTGCTCTTCTGCCTAAACATCTCTAAAGGGCTATGAAAACTGAAGTCCTTCAAAGCTGTTAAATGTTTCCTCAGATTCACAATAAAATTCTGCATTACAGATCTCCTAGTAAAATCTCTGAAGCATTGCAAGCGGTACTTACATAATTTTCTGTTAAGTCAGTATTTGTGTATTCAACACCTAGAAAATAAGGAAAGTGAATGTGGATAGGGAAGGGAAAAAACAAAGGCGAAGGGGGAAGGGGGCGGGAGGGAAGGAGTGGGGGGGGGAATAGACAAACCCTACCCTGAAACAGCCATGCAGCTATTAAACATATGCCAAAGTAAACAATAGTGTGAGGGTCTGCCATAGCTTTGCCCTGCAGGTAGACGGCAGGCGGCACAGAAGGAAAGCAAATGGCAAGGAAAAGAGAAAGACGGTACAGGATGTGGATGAGATGCCGAGCCCTGAGAGCATGAACGGCCTGATTGTGATCCTCAAGTCACACCATCAGCCATGCAAAACAGGACATACCTTTCTGGCTTGCTGGTTCTGTCGGCTGAAACAAAGCAGTCCCATTCTCAGCGGGAGGCCAAATCAAAATGAAATTTTATTTAGTCTGCACTGTCCCCAGATTGGGTTTCAGAATGACTGCTTTAGGAGATAGCATGGATGTGGCTGATGCATGCTTTGCATATGAAACTGCAATAGAGGAGGAAAAAAAATCTACATAATCAAAAAAATCTGTGCCGTGTGGATTGCAAAAACCCCTGGACGTCAGTGAAGCAGCTACAAAGGATGTTTTAAAAAATGACCTTCCTGAAAAAAAAAATGCAGATTTGTGCTTTGCAATACTATTTTCAATAAATTCCTAATAGATCACTTTGCATGCAATTATTCAGAAGGTGCCCTAAGAGACTGAAATATCAAATAATTTTTCTGGGGTTTTTGTTGTTTCAATCGTGGAACAGAACTACAGTTTGGAAATAAATGCAGAGAAAATGTATATCTCAAGAGGTTTTCTGTGTCTTGCAGTGTCTGGGAGTGATTGCACCTCAAAATCCTCATCAATTTAATTTTTAGGTCCCTGATTTCCTAGAGTACCTAAAGAAAGGCCTACTGCAGTAAAGAACATATGCTTTTTGTACCACTGATCTAATGCATTCCACCTTGCACTTTTAAAAAAGGACCCATTCTTTGATTAGATACACTTAATTTTACAGACTATTAATAAATAAAAAAGATCATCAACTGATCACACAGTATTTTCATTAGAAGTTAGAAATAACTTACAAAGGCAAGGAATAGTCTGCAGAAAATGCAGGGCATACACCGTGTAATGCCTTTGTTGTCAGTTATGCTGCAAATGAGATTTTCAAATAGGATTTGCAGAGGCAGGGCAGTGATCAGCACAGTGCAACATCCAGGAAAGGGAAGTTGAGCACAGTATTCTGTGAAACAAGGGGGCAGAAGGGAGCCTGTTTGTAGATACATATTATTATCCATAGAAAACACTTATCACTGCTTGATTTTGCTACACCAGCTACTTGGAAGTAGGTGATACCAATAATTTTGTAAGTGCACATCTGTGTGGGAATGTGTGTCTGTATTTATCTGTGTTCAGGGCATGTAAGCCTGTTGTCTGTGTACATGTACATGCTTGATGCTTACACTGTAAAGGAGAAGCAAAAGGCAGCACAAACAATACATGTTTTCAACTGACAGATATTTTTCTGCTGGGACAAGCAGTGCTAATGCTGCGTTATATGTAGATTATGGACAGCTAAAGAATGGAGTGGAAAAAACTCAAAACCCCCAAATACCATAGAATCTTTCAGAATGCAAAAATGCAAGATCCCAAATAAGCAATATAGATAAAAACTTGCAGGAATAATGAGATACAGTGCAAATCATTCACACAATGTGCTTTCACACTGCGATGACGGAAGCCACTGACAACAATGCAACCACGTGCAGATACTCCTTGGAGAAAGAGTCGAGCAAATTTTGTAATTCTATCTTCCGTGTTTTGCAGCCTGAGTTTGAGACTTGCTGGAACAAAATATGCGAAAATATTGACGTTTTAAAAATTAAGCATTGGACGTCATGGAAGGTAACTTCATAATGAGTTTTTATACTGCTATTTAAAGCTAGAAATCCATAAGGGGCACAGTGAAAAATATAACATTTGTTCTCCTTATGTCTTGCAACAACTGTTTTTATATTTGTAATCATCCTAACTGTTGTACCAAACAAAATATCCAGATAGTCCCTAGCCTCATGCTGTATCTTATTTATTCTGATGCATATCTTACAGCAAATCTTCATCTGTATGAATTAATTTGATTTTTTTTTGAGAGTTATTATTTTTATAAATGCTGCTTTTTTTCCACTCACAGATCTTCCCACTTTAGGGAAAAAGCAAGATGTGATTGCTTTAAAAATAGAAGACCAAATACATAGCTAGTATTCCCAAAATTCAACGCACCTGGCATTCACTTTATACCTAATAAGCATCCGTGAATATGCAAATGTTCAATGTCTCTAGTAACCTCATTAATTTATTCCTCAGGCAATCAAAGAATGTGAACCAGTCCTCTGCTACTAATACTGGAAGTGGTACGCTGCTCAGCATTGCTAGAATAATCTGAAAGCACATTCTGCATATTGAAAAACTGTTTCATCTTTCTTCCTTCCTTTGCCACTGTAATTCAAACAAAGACCTCAGTTTACATAGCTGACAGCAAAAGTTGAAAAATGCCAAAAAATAATGAAGACATATATATTATCTGTCTTTCTCTCTGTCTCTCTCTACATATATATATATATAAATAAATACGTATATATGTATCCATGTGCACACATGCACGCTGGGAAGATAAATAGTTTAAAGAGATCTCAACAGAATTCTGGTTTGAAAACCACCTGGTTTGAAAACCACCTGAGTTTTCTTATTCATTTATTTGGAAAAGGGGAAGCTTGGGCAGGATGGAGGAGTGAGGGAAAAATGACCTGCCTCCTACTCTGCAGAGCAGCTGAATAATCTTTTCCTTTGCCCACATTAAAAGCCCTGAATAATGTTTATAAAATGTTAGGGAATCCCGGTAGGTTTCCTATTTAACAAGCCATGTATGACAAATCACAGTGTAATGTACTACGTTCTTAATCTTTAATTAGAATGTGAATATCTGTGCGAGAACGCAGTTAACTTTGACACATTAAATCTTCTGGTTAAAGTGCCTTACAGGAAGTGCAAAGATGAAACACTGCAACAATCTACTGCCTCTCTCCATTCACCCAGACAGTTGGGGAAGGATGATAACATCTTGTAATACCTGCTCTGTAGTAATTAATCGCTGTGGTATTTAGGACCATTCAAGTAGACAAATATGACAGAGACAGGGACAATTAGGAACCTTGTTCAAGCTACATTAACTTTTCCAGCTATTACAACACAGCAGCTCAAGTTTGCTTGTAAAAGCTGCAGAGGGATTGTTATGCATTAGCCGTGCGATTATTAATGAAAGAAAAGGAGAATTGTGTTTATTGTAGTTTGAAAATTGCAAATAAATTTCAATTATCTGCTATGTCATTTTGTTAAACATGCATTCTGGAAATGCCTTTGTACTCTAAATCATGAGCTACTTAGAGCAAACTAATACTAGAAAGCCTTTGGGAGATACAAAGTCAATATTTTTGTTGAACTGGCCTTCTTTCTTGCTGAAACCAGAGACAGACAGAGCTACCTGAAGATATTTCAGATAGTTAGCAACCCCACAGACACCGGTATTCTTCCTGACTCTGTGTACCAACAGGCAGTCAGATCAGACTTTGAGACATCACTGGTGGAATGTGAGTTCTGCTCCACAAGAATAAGAGAGCTCATCTCCCTTACTGCTGGTACACATAAAGTGCACACAGAGAGATAAACAAACCACAGCGGGGGGAGAAAGCCCTTCAGAAAGCCCTTTGCCTCTTTCCCATTATTGCCACAGTCATCACCAGGACAGACAGAATGAAACTCGGGGAAAACCTTCGGGACTTGGTATAGATTACAGATTGTAAAGGTTACACACTCTGCTTCACTTTCCTATTAATAAAGAGCACTAAATGCACTTCAGAGTATAAAGTTTATATTTTAACTATATGTTTGAGGCAGCATAACTTGCCATTGCTGTTCGGTACCGCATGAGCACCTATCAGTTCCAATATTAAGGAAGGACAGTCAGAAAACAACAGAACTGGGCAAACATTGCAAAAACTGGCATGAATATTCACTTGGTGTCTGTTTTCTTAAAAAAAAAACTTAAAAAAAAGAAATCACCTAAACCTGTGGCCCTTTTATGTTCACTTTATATGAATATTTGAACTAGAGTTTCTTAGCAGCATGAATGCTTTCAGAAAGCTAATTTGAAAGTCATACGTGCAAGTGTTTGTGGAAAACGAATTCTAAATTTGCATGTGCAAATATTTGCACTGGGTATGCTGTCGTCTTCCCCCAGTCAGGGAGCAGCAGCGCTGCCACGTGTCTCCCCCCACCAATCCTTCCCAAGGAACCCAGCTTGAGTTTCAAATATTGTGTCAAATTTGCCCAGTGAACTTGTTTATGATTGAGCCCCGAAGTAGAAAAAAAGAGAAGTGTTAAAAGTGTATGAAGTGTACTTGAACAACAAATGTTTGCAGCGATGGGAGATGCATAGCTGGGCATTTCAAAAGCAGGAACAGAGGCACACTGGCACAAAACAGAGTTTGTTAGCAAGTGTTCGCTCACTTCTGGTATGACTGCTTTTACCTCCTCTCTCCTTCCACAGGGTGAGAAACAAAACTCAGGGTAAAAATACCAGTCAGGACAGGCAAACATTTTGTGCCAATATTCTAAGTTTGTGGTCAATCTATTGAAATATTACCCTTCAAATTCAAAACATTTGTGAGGTTTGAAGTGCTTTCTAAAGGTGTAAGACAGGACTCCACCATTTATTAGAAAACAGATTTTTTTTCTTTTCAATTATGGTAGTTGCCTCGCACATGCCATTTTCTGCAACCTACATCATTGTAGTCTAGAAATAAAAAGAAAAGCCAGCTTAGCCCAGCAGAAATCTGCATCCCCACCCCAGAATCCGTTGTCACAAAATGAAGGAGGGAGGGAGCTGGGGTTGGGCGGGGGGGGGAAGGGAGGAAAGCAGCTCAGTGCACAGCAACAATTCCCCCTCTCAGCTGAGTTGCAATGATGTCAGCTTTCTGATTACAAACTGCTTATTTATGCTTCAACAGCTGCCAAGAGCAGCAAATAAGTGGCTAAAAGAGTGTCTAGACCAGGCATTCAGGCCTCTATTGTTTGCTGGTTGTTACCTGGTTGACAGCGATGGGTACAGCTGCCTGGTGTGAAAGAGAGCAAGGGATGGGGAGGCAGTGATTGACAGAAGGGCCCTCGGGGTCAGGCACAGCCAGCCCCGATGGCCCCATGGCTTTATGTTCCCCGGTCTAAAGGGAAAGCCATGGCTCTGCCTAGAGGTTGGAGGTGAAAGGAAATGTTTGAGGGCAATGAAAAAAATCCTTTAGCCAAATTTGTGATCATGAACAGTTACTCTGGGGAATTTAAGACCAAGTGTTTGGCAGTTTTCTGTATATACAGAAATTGTTATTGGTAACCACCACAGGAATAATAATGTGTTACACGTACGTGGGTAAAAATGTATCTTTGTGCAGTCCTTCACATAGGAACTTAAAACTGCTGGTCGTTTAATTTTTATTTAAGTTAAAACTGATAATGCTGCTAAAACCCGGTTCTATGTACTATGCAGAAATTCATTCTGCTTTAGAATGAATTTAAAAGCATTCCCAAGCTTTTCTGAAAAATATTCAGGTGTTTGGGAGGGAAAATAGATATTCATATTAGGCAATCATCTATCAAAAGCTCTCATACACTTAGTGAATTTTGCTCTATACATTTATATTTTGGAGAGAGAGAGTGGTTCTAAAAACAACTCAGTGGGAACAGCTGGACAGTGAGCAGACTGACCAAAACCCAAAAAACCCCTTTTTTGGTCAATATAAAGATGTCCTCAGTCTGGTTTTGATCTCATAGATGTTAGTGGGGTCCAGGAATAATCCTGCTGAAGTCAAAGGAGTGACATTGATCCAAGCCAACTGCAATCACAGGCAGGCTGACTGAATTTCTCACTTCCCACCCCATGGTGGGCTACTGTTCAGTAAAAAAGACAAAATGTCTCAGAAGTTTTAAAAAGACATAGCCAATGCATTGTTTTTAATAGAACAACAAAACCAGATTCAAAGTCTTTGAACAATATGCAAAAACTATGTAGATACAGTGCACCCTGGGAAAAAAAGATGAAATCTTTATGCTCACTAGCAGGTCTATGACTATCTTTCTCCAAACACATGAAGACTTAGTTGCTGGGGCAGCCATGAGCAGAATTAATCTTACTTTCCTGTTTGGCATTTTCTGATACCAGGCAAAGTCCCATGCCAAGGAAAAAAGTTGATTTTCAGAGCTTGTTACATATGACAGAGTTATTAAATGTTTTATGACCATATGGTATAATTTTTTTACTACAGTTTTTGAAATAGATTATAATTAACAAATGAGTAACCTTTCTCAGTGAAAGAGAAGCAAACACTAAAAAATAGTCTGGATGTCAGTAGCGGCTAGAGAGGTAAAAGTACAGCAGAGAACCTGAGTAGCAGAAGCTTAGTTTTGCTATGCAGTCGGCTTTCTACATATCTGATGCAAAAGTTGTAACTGAAATGAAATCATGTTAAATTAGCTGTAAAAAATAAGTTGATTTAATTAAGCACAGAAAGACTTATTAGATATAATAAAATGTTAAAAAGTCAAATGATGTGCAGTTACATTTCAGCTAACACTGCTCAACAAATCCACTAAATTTATTCCTTTCAATAATGATCTGTTTTGAGCATTTAATTAGATAAATAATATTTAATCACTTCAGCAAATTTGAACTAGAAAAATTCCTTGTCATCAGAGGTGACTAATCCTTGCTAATATCCACCTTTAAAGAAAAAGTAAAACTAGATGATCTTCTGGAACAGCAAAGAGTATGAGGTACAAATGTGTCTCTAGGCCTCATTAAAAAAACAAGGTTTGCTAAACAAACTATTATTTACAGTGAGAAGTGTGCATATTTTACTGGGAAGGAGCATTCACATGTTTGCCTCTTTTCAGCATCAGGCACTATAAGTACATGATAAGAAAAGATATTCAATAGATGTCCTATCATTCATCATAATACTGTTTCATTTAATAACTACTTTGCTGAAGTGATTGGCATGATTACAGGAAAATTACTTCAAATTATCCATCTCTTATCTAGCATCTAAGATGTCCTAAACTTGCATGAGAGTTGGCATAATGGGACCTATTAATTACTAATTCTGCAAGTCCTTCACTACTTAAATATCCTTTCTACCAGGTGTGCTGTGTAATGCAAATAAAGAAACAGAAGCCAAAATGATTGCTTTCCAAGACAGTGTCACTGAAAGTTTAATAAATGAAATACCAAGTGCAAAAGTTTGTCCCTCCCATCAACTGAAAATATCTGGATAGTAATATATTTTCTCTGTATTTCTTTCCTCCTTATATGTGTATACAGGGGTGTGTATTTTCAGGGGTGTGTACACATACAAAAAAAATTACATTAACAGTATGTGGTATACATTGTTTTTTTTTCTACTCAGAGCTATGAATGTGCAAGGCTGCTACAAAAGATGGGCCAAGAACATAGTCTCTGCCCTAAAAAGCACCTTTTAATCTCAAAACCCTATATATCAAATGCTATCTGGTCAACAAAATTTACTCCCATGAGTAAACACTTTGAAGAAAAGAAGCATTATCTGTTTAGGGCAGGGATGTTCGAGCCAAGATGGGCAAAAGCCATATTTGTCTCCTCTGAAATCTAGATGTAAAAGCCAGTGTAAATTAGAGCAGCAGCCTTATACTTGCACCCTTGGCTTTCTAAAAGCCCTGGTGTAAACCATCATGGCAGAAAACAGGGACAGGTCCTTTCTATCACTCTTTCCAACCCACCTTTGACATGCCCATAATTCAAAGGGTGGCTATATTGCCTTTTAAAGTTTCCTAAGATGGCAACTGTTCTCCAAGGGCCTGATTATTCAGGATCTTGCACCTCAGAAACAAAGTGTGCAAAGTAGGCCCATGCAGTTACAATACCTGGTTGGTGCTGCTCTAAACTTCCATTGCAGAAGCATAACCGTGAAATATCTTGCTTTAATTTCTTTACAGAATCCAACCTCATGAGGTTCAACTGTCTTCTCTCTCTCTTTTATTTGTTAGTATCACAACAGTGTCTTAAGTTCTATTAATTCTATTTGTGATGTTGAATGAAATATACAGAAAATGTGGGACAGGAAACAAAAAAAAGCAAAACAAACAAACAGATGAAACCAAAAAAAAACCCACCAAGCCAAATGGTAAAAAGCATATACAGACCCCAGAAAAAATTGATTGTTACTGATATATGGCAAGGGACCAAGCCTAAAGGCTCTGGGCTTTTGGACAAAATCTGTCTTGAAGTGCAGCACTGAAAAGGAAGGTGAATTACACAAGTAAATTTCAGGAAGGAAAAGAAATGCTGCACTTCTAACATGCTATTTACCAGAAAATGTAGAATAAAACAATCTCATCTACCATACACAGGGAATCTAAAAGGGAAAGATATTCTTGAGCCATACCTGATGAACTGTTGGAAGGCTTTTTACTATAGTCTAAAGAAATTCTTGCAGTTGTTTCTAAATATGCAAATGGTCTCAATGAAGTAGGAGACCCATCATGAGGCAACATTTCTGTGAGAACATTACCTTTAAAATGGCTCTTATCTATTAGGGATAGGGACTGATAGTGAACTTTATGCTTTCATTCTGAGTGACCCCAACCAGCTTATGGAATGCTGTAACTATAACATCTGAATATATGACAAACAAGCCTAATCCTCAATCCCCTTGCTTTTTATAAGTGAAAACCTTCAAATCTCAACTGCTCACTTTATACTTCAAGACACTGTTGTGTTTTTGAGATTCACAATAACTTTTCATTACCTAGTTACTACTGAAAGTCTTCTGTGACTGATAGGCTTCCATGGAGCCACTCTGGTTTTCCTCTAATAACATAAACACAATACTGCCAAACCAGGGTTGCTGCAGTTTGCAAGGGTCTTTGTCAAAACTCTACTACTTTATGCATTCATAGTTATTTACTCTGCGGACTAAACTGATGGATATTTACGATTTATAATTCTGCAACTACTAATAAGGACTCTGGTATTAGAGAACAATATTCCTCCACTCTAAAAGTTAGAATTCTGTGGTAAAAAAATTATTTGTAAGAAATTCCCCTGCATTGTCAAGTGAAATTATAACTGTTTTTCCATACGTGACATTCTAAAACTCTATTAGCTGGTCAGTAGATTGTTTTCAGTGGTTTTCAGTGCTGACTGTCAGCCCTATTATAAAATAAACATGCAAGCACTTGTTGAAGCATCAGAGTGCCATAATCATTACAAGCTTTGCTGAGCTCCCATGGCAAAAAAATCTCTTCCTTCCCCAGTATGTTCCACTTAGGCAAAGGTGCCCTCAAAACTACTCTAGACATCATGTAAAGCAACCTTCTAAATCACCTGTTGAAAATACATTGTGTCTTTCACCTCAGCTCACTGAAACCAGAGATCTATCATATTTGTACACTGTTGAACAAGGTGGAGAAGTGATGGCTTCTAAAGAATCACCCCAATTTTTGCCTAACATAATAAAATACAAGACTTCTCAACCAGATACCTTGAACAGCATCATGTCTTCCTTAGCTTTTTAGGAACTTAAACTTCTGCCAACATAATAGTGATTCAAGCTTGGGATATTTTCTTTGTTTCTTTCCCCTCTTCAGTGTATCTTCACAGTTTAATAGACCATGTATGTAACAAACCCACAGAATTTGCTTCATGTAATTTCCTCTACTACTTTACCTTAAGAAACCTTACAGAAAACAATGCATTAGGGATCCAGCAGGATAAAAACAGAATTTGAAAAGTAATAATTAAAGCCAGTACCATTTCATACTGTTAACTAATAATAAGGGGTATGCCTGAGAAAGCAAACTGATTCAGAAGAAATTACTCAGACCTTTTATTTTTGGATCTATCTGCTTCTTTCTTCTGGCAGCCTGAAATCTCCATATTCTGAGTGCTTTAAATTTGATATTACAGAATACATAAAATCTCTGCACTGAAGGTTCTTGACTAATTGTCCCAGGTACCACAATCTAGAATCAAGTGTCCATATAGAATACCAGAACAGAATGATGCTGGGAAATACCTTCAGTTAATTGTGGAAACTGGAAAGCAGTTTTGAAAAGCCTTCTTTGTTTTACAGTCTTGTCTAATGGCTTAGAGAGTATTCTCCAATGGATCAATCAGAGGACAGGGACAACAGTAAGAGGAAACAATGCTGGGAAACCATCAAGCCCACTGACTGGGTATAACAAGTAAAATGATTCTTCATGTGAGTCCTTAAAGGAGCAAAACTATTGGGCCAAATTCACTGAGCATCCATATCAGCTTCTGCTGATGTTTGAAGAAAATCCTACCAGGAGAAAAGTGTCTTGGTGGGAGGTGTCACTGATATACTTGTGGTTCTCAGTGCTTGCCATATCAGCTGGACTACAGTCTTATAAGAGAAAATAACATGAGTTTCTTTGCCATTTGAGCTAAACAGTCTGAATTTCTAGTTGAAATATCTGGGAGGTGAGTCCTTTGTAAGTCAGTTTGGGGGAGGATACTCAACACATACAAAGACTAATTGGCAGCAAGTAGTGTTGGTAACTCCTACACTCTTGAATAACTCAGGCTTCCAGCCAGTTCTACTACTGCAGGAACTTAAGGACTTTGTGATGCCCTTGAAACGTATAAATTCTTTCTTTCTTTCTTTCTTTCTTTCTTTCTTTCTTTCTTTCTTTCTTTCTTTCTTTCTTTCTTTCTTTCTTTCTTTCTTTCTTTCTTTCTTTTTCTTTCTTTCTTTCTTTCTTTCTTTCTTTCTTTCTTTCTTTCTTTCTTTCTTTCTTTCTTTCTTTCTTTCTTTCTTTCTTTCTTTCTTTCTTTCTTTCTTTCTTTCTTTCTTTCTTTCTTTCTTTCTTTCTTTCTTCCTTCCTTCCTTCCTTCCTTCCTTCCTTCCTTCCTTCCTTCCTTCCTTCCTTCCTTCCTTCCTTCCTTCCTTCCTTCCTTCCTTCCTTCCTTCCTTCCTTCCTTCCTTCCTTCTTTTTACTTACACTCTAAAGCTCAGTGCAGGTTACTGGGAGGCCTGTGAAAAATGAAGGGCTTGCTTTGCTGGATGCATTGTTGACATAGTATCTTGTGCATGAAGGAATTGGATTTGATGACCCTTGGCCTATAAAAGGGCACCAGCAAGAAGCCTGGTGGAATCAGGATATCAGCAGATACCTCTCTAAGAAAAAGCAGCAGCCTTAAATACTGCAGCTAGTGGAAGTGCATCTCCTTCCCTCCAAAGAGTTTGAGCTCATATTGCACACCTGGAGTACAGAGACCCCAAGAGCAGCGTGTCTGTTGTGGGAACATGTCCTCATGCAAAGACCTGCACTTGTGGCAAGACATTTTCTAGTGTAAATCAGCAAAGGTTTAGTGGATGAACAGAACTTGTCTTCCCTGCCTTGTGGTTTCTACGTGAAGCAAGTGAACTCCCACTTGGGGTGCACCATGGAGAGCTCTCTTCTGTGGGAAAGAGATGGCCAAAAAGCACTACCCTGGCCAGGAAAGATGAGTGACCTGAGGCAATTATAGTAATTACAAGGAGCAATTTAAGTGGAAGAAGAGCTGTGTTAGTGGAGACATATCAACATTTTTTGTGTCTCTGACTCAAAGCATTAGAAGTCCTGCTATTTTGCTGAGAAATGTTTCTTCCAGGTGATTCTAGGTGTCATGCTGAGTAGGATTTGCTGCTGTCAGAGCCCCGTGGACCTGAGAGTGGAGCCCTGTACATAGTGCTTCATCATGCAAACAGGATGTTACCTCTGTGCAGGCAGATGGTGATATGAGTGGGCTCTAAGCTTCACTACCAAGATGAAGTGAGACAGCACTTGTGACAACTTAATGCTGACTGAGTAGCATCAACACAAGTCTTCTTTTCTGTTGTAGCTGTCTTAGGATGTCAGAAGATATGGATCTGAGATTGAAAAGACACTTTTGACAGCATAATGGCTGAAACAGTTTTGAAACATTTAAAGTAACAATAAAACGCAAAAGGGAAAGAAGGATGAGGATAATGGGGTGCGACTTCTCAAAGGACATGAGGTTTCATTTTGCTTTGAATAATCTTGTGTCTTCAAAACGACTTCTTTCTGAAACTACAAGTCACAATTTTCCAGTGAAAGTCTGCCACACACCTAGGTATCTTCTGAAGGCAACACTCCATCTTCATATTTTTCCACTGTAACTCTCACCCATTCTAGCTATGCTGACTTCACTGGCACAGGTATAAGTGTGTTGAAAGAGTTTTTTTAGGATGTTCATAGTTCAGATGCACTATGGCTTCCTAAAATCATGACCAATTTCAAAGCATAGTGAAATGACACAATAGACTTAGAACAGCACATATTCATGGGAAAAAAGCGGAAGATTTGTGCAAGTTTTTAAACACAGCATCCAGGAATCAGTTTTCTTGAAAGTTGGAGTGGTTTTAGCATGATTGTGGCTTTTGGAAAATACTGGAAAAAAAATCCCTCTGAAAAAACCTTTCTGATTTTCACACCTAAACTCCCTGTAGAGAATTCCCCAATACTCTGTAGCAGTAATCCTCAGAAAAGAACAGATACATATACAAATGTGATTAATGTTCTAGCAAATAACGGTTATATCAAAATTATAATCACAGTGATTAGCATTTTGGCAGACTTCATGTTTGACCTCTGACTTTGTAACTGAACACTTTCAATTTGTTTGGGTTCTTCTGCTTTCATTTTTTTTTTTGTTTTTATTTTGTAAAATCAATGCATTCATCTCTCCTCTACCTCCTTTCAAGAAAATATCTCTTTTTATGTCAAGTCTTTAAAAATAAAGAAAAAAATCAGAAAAAAAAATCAGGAAAATGTTTTAAAATTAACATTTAAAATTCATTCCAGTTTTGTTGTATTCATTACTTTGATGTGGAGTTCAGAGGCTGTATTAGTACTGTACTTCCTCACTGCTGTGTGATTGGACTTTCTAAACACTATTCCACACAAATGAAATGGAGCTTTAAAAAAAAACAACAGCAAAAAACAAACAGGTTTCAAATTTAGCTACTCTAGGGGGTAGAGTAAATAAAAGAAAATTAAAATCATTAAGAGAATTGATCATGCTAGCTATTGTTTTCTTCCTCACAACATTTCAGCTTTTTTTTTTTTTTTTTCTCTTGTATTTATCACATTACCACATTTCCCCCCTGTTAGAAATAAAAGCTATAGGCCCAGTTCTGTCATGGCGGTGAGCAGGCAGTTGGATACGGTAATGCGTGCCTGAAGCCTTCACCAAGGATGATAAGCCTGCATGAATTTTACGAGTCTCAGTATCAAGGTTGCCCTCGCCCAAGGGATTTAAGAATAAGGGGGGAAAAAAGAGAAGGCAGATGTATGAATAACTGGCATTGTAAATCTTCACCGTGGCAACCTACAGCTAGAAAAAGTCTGTGATGGGTTCATGACTTGAGAAGAAAGCGACACAGCAGAATGTGAATGGATTTTCTTCAGCTACTTAATACACTGCTTAGAGCAGCTTAAGGGTGTGCATGTGAGAGAGAGTATATGTGTGTGAGAGAGAGAGAGAGTGTGTGCATGTGTGTAAGGAGGGGGGGATCTGTGGAAATTTGTTAGAAGGAATTACTAGTGTTATACATCTTGCTAGGGCTTTATTTTTTTTTTTCCTTTTTGGGGGAGGCTGTAGGGGAGGAGGAATACCATTTAGTCTCAGAATATAAATGACTGGATTTTGCTTGGGAAAAAAAAAGATGGTGGGGGAGGTGCATAGAATTATGCAGGCAAGTAACAATGAGCAAATTGGACCCTTAACAATACAGCACAAGGTCATAGTGAAAGTCACCAGAGTGGGGTGGTGGGGGTGGCTGGTGGTAGAAAACAGATCATGATAAATAGCTTCCCATTTTGCAAAATCTGGTAGTTAATGAAAATAAGATGCATTTGAGTTGTCTGTGAACACCTGATTTTTTCCTCTTTCTCTCTCTCTCTCTCTCTGGTCCTGCTGATGTATGAAAGCAAAGCACTGACTCTAATTGTGCAATTATAAAACGGAAATGATGCAGGTTTGGCAACACAGAGAAAGAAGGCAGCTCAATAACATTGTTTAATAACAAGCAAATAAAGCTCAAAGGGGAAAGAGGTGACTATTTCTGCTTTAGACTCATTAAGGAACCTGAAACATATTGTAAAAGAGTGATATTTAATTATGGGCTGGACTGATAACATGGAGCAGGGCCTCACTGGGAGAAAGAGACCCTATGCTCCTAGGAGTGAGCAGCTCCAAACATCAATTACTGTGATTATCTACCCAGTGCTTAGAAAATGCACCCGTCTCCGTGTTCCAGCAGCGACCCGTAAACAGGCATTGCATAGGCAAATTTATGGGCACAGTCAGCTGGGGCCAGGTGGGAAAGAGAGCTTTCCTTTGGTGACTTCTGTGCAAAAGGAGGAAAGAAGCAAAGGAAAGAAAAATCTGTCTTCTGCACTACTGAAAGAGCAATTTATTACAGAGCATTTGCAGGAGACAGCATTTGTTGCCCTGCTGCCTTTTTTGCCTCTGTTGGCTGTCTGAATGAGAAATGGGAGTATATTAACCAACTCATGGGTTACAGAAGACGGCTTGGCATGGGCCCATCAAACTTCGCCATGCTAAGGCGAGTCAAAGGTCAAGAGAGCGTTAGCAGCTGAGATTTAGAACCAAGTGCATCTCTTTAACCTTAACTGCTGGGAATGGATGGAGTCACTTTATTTCTTTAGTCAGGAACTTGGTTGCAGTGAAAGATGTCATGAGGAGGAGGATACCTTCCAGCTTGGAGCAGATGGGAAAGTATATGTTACAGTGAGATGTCATATTCTTTCGGGGTCACGTAGATAAGCAACATCACTGTTGTGCTGCAGCCCCCTGTTTTCCATTAGGCCTAGAGGCTGAATGTTTGCGCTCTTTGTTAATGCACCACAGACCAAAGAAATAGAGACTAACAGTGAAAAGTAGGTGCCAAATCCACCCAAAGCCATTTAATCTTTCCTTCTATTTGCACCAACATTATTTTCACTGAGGAAAATCCTTAGTAAATGGAGCATGTTAATGACGTGCGCACTGAACTTTATTTTTAATGGCAGAGAGATTTCTCTGCCTGGAAAGGCAGTGTGTGAGGTGCAGGTTGCTGTGACCTGGTTCACAGCATTCCTGCCTGCCTGGATCTGCCACAGGGCCGCTGCACAGCCTGGAACTAATCATATCAACTCTGTCTCTCTCCCTTACCAGTCCTTCTGAACCCATGAAAGCTCCTTGAAATAGCAAGCTCTGTTTCTGTGACATTTGCTATTGGTCCTGTTTCACCTGTAGTCTCTGTGGGCTGCAGGAATCACCAGGGAATGATTTGGCTCCACACCCAGTTCAGACACTCATTTGGGGTATGAGTTCTATTAAGACATCATGTGCGCTGAGGCATGAAGGCATCTGTGCAGAGGACTATTTCTTAAATTACTGGAAAGAGGTATGTCACTTGCTGCTTGAAAGTAGCCTGACATATAAATATACCAGTACACTCAAGCATAAGAGAACACTTTTGCTCAGAGCTTATGATGAAGATTTGAAATTCCATGAGGCAGTCTGAAATGCAAAGTTTAAGGGGGAAATTTAGATAAAAGTAAGGCCAAGATTTCATGCAATGTGTATTAAATGAAAGGTATGATTTGTTGGATGTGATAACAGCCTTGAAGAAGACCTGTACTGTCCCATCTTCTAAATCCAAGTTGAGTATTTCAAACAGCTTTAGGTATATAGCGTCCACGGTCCTCTGTTGTGGCTTTGTCCAGACTCAAACCAGTCAGGTCAATAGAGAGGAAAAGGGGATGAAGATACTTTAAAATAAGTACAAAATTCTTGGGTCTGGGAGGGAATCATGATATTTAGCTTAATTTTTTTTGGTTTTTTGCTTCTTTTTTTCCCCCTCTCTCCACATTTTGGTCTCTACAGCCCTTGGCACAGTGTGTCATGACCTGTGACTGAGAATAAGCAAAGAATTAAAGAATTGGTAAAGATTTTTTATGCTTAATTAGACTAGGATCTCTACCAGCTGACTGTGAGACCATATTGCAGGAAGTGTCAAACTACTGCTTGTCCCTCTTAGCAGCAGAGCAGCTAAGAGTTCATTTTTCTGACCTGAAACTGTACATACAGGATAGATCAAGATACGGGAGCTATGACACGCACAAATGCAAGAATGAAGCAAGGTACATAGTAACATTAAGACTGATGCATTTCCAAATGAGAAATGATCTAGCATTGGTCTCAGTAGAATACACCACGTCAGGGAAAACTGCAGGAGCAATTAAAACCACTTTATACACAATTATTTATGGGCAACATACATTTGGCTCCCCAAATAAGTGGGAAGATTGAAAGGATCATATCTCCTCCCTATATCAGCAGCAACTCATTGACCACATATTTCAAACGAAAAGCAAAGAGGCTGGGGAGTGAACAAACAGGAGGCAAAACAGTTGGAGAAGGTGGTTGATAAATAATCAGAAAGAGAGTCCATACTACTCTCCCAGCTCTGAATTATAAGTACATCCTTTCTGTCCCTCCCCCACACACATGCAGTGGTCTGTAGACAATTTCAAAGAGCTTGCAAATGGTTTGGTCAGACACTGGACCACTAAAGATAAAGAGAACAATTAAGAATATTGCATAAAAATGAAGCAATTTCTTTGCATCTGCATTCACTATGGAGATGCCTTTCTCTAAGCCAATTATTTGCAGATAATAAACACAAGCCGGTATCAGAGATCAAGTTGTCAAAGAAAAGAATCTTAAAGAAAATGACAAAGAAAAAAAATAGCTAAGATCATCCATTGTTGAAGTTCCAAATAAACATTAAAATGTTCAATTTGGAAAAATGTGTTCTTCCATAAAAATGGCCATAATGTCTCTCAATATCTTCAAAAAGGCACACAGGCAACCTGAAGAATCACAGATCAATTGACTGACCCCAATGTAAGACAAATAATCTGAAAAAATAACTAAAAATGAAATGTTTTAGCAAAGCATGGCATAAAAAAAGATAAATTGCGTAGTTTCTTAAAAGATAAATTGTGTCACTTCGATCTATTGAAATTTTTTGGCAATCAAAAAGACCAGAAGTTTTTCAATAAGCTGTCAGGATTTGCAGAAAAATGTGCCCTAACCAGAGGTCTTAAGGAAGTGTAAGTTTCCCACCTCTCCCACCTTTTCACACAGACTAATGAACAAGATGTTATATAGTCATGAAGCACAGGACAGGATGGCATCTGAGCAGTGGTTATCCAGCTGAAGTCTTTGCTTTTCCATGAGAAAGGTATCAGAGGAAACACAAGCCTTCCACTCTGAATTTCCTTTAGGGCCCATGGAAGATGCTCTCAATAACAACATTGTTTACAATTTTAAATATCAAATTTTAAAGTTTATGTATCATACACAACCACCCAAAGCAGGAGGACCTGGCTGGATTTACAGCCTTAATGATTCTATAATTATATGGGTTCACCTGTTTTTTGTTAATCTTACTTTTTTTATTTTGAGTCTCTCTATCATAAATTATTTGTTATTTACTGGTCAAGTTATTTACTGGTCAAAGAGTACTGGGGCAGTAGACGAGATGTAAGGGATGATCTCAGGGTATTCCAGCAGTGCAAGTGACAAGGAGGGTGGCACTCTGTGGCCCACCAGTGCTCTCCCAAAATCTCTGAGCTCCCAGCCTATGCTCATATTTATGCCTAACCTACTTTCCAGACACTTTTTGTGCCATCACAGAGCTTTTGTAGATGTACTGGTGGGGGCAGGGAAAATGTATGAAAAAAGTGTGTTCCAATTCTGTAACTATTCACCTGATTCTTTTGCAAATTTGGCCCCATACTCCCTGTAATTCACCAGTTGATAGACACTTGGGAGACTCTTGCCTGATAACATTCCTGTCAGCCATGTCCCAAAGAACAAAGGCAAGCTGAAGTATTTTTTAATTCTACCCTCTCAGCTCATCAACGCTGAGTTTACATAAAAATGTAAGAACATTACACTACACACACTGCTAATAATCAGAAACCAAAGCTTTGAAGTTTCCCTATTTCACAGCTACTGCCATGACAGATGCTTGCCAGAGAAAACTCAGGGGGCATTTGTTTGCAAGCATTTTGGCTAAGCATAGTGCCCATTGTGCCACTTAATATTTCAGCTATCTCTAGTGTAATCAGGGAACAGCAGTTACTTATTTCTCTCACGTCTTGCTCCTTGCTAGCTACCTACTATCGCCAGCATGACCTCTGAAGCACACACATTAATTTTACCTCAGTATTTCTATAGCATCAATTAATAAAAACTGACTATGTTTTCAACAAACGCACATGTACTGATAAATGAGGGTCCTGACTTAATTGCTCTGTAAATTAAGAGCTCACAGTGGTGACAATAGAGAATAGTTTTAATATTTAAAAACTCATTAAATTTGTGTACATTTTGAATAATTAAATCACATGACCACTTTAAAGAGCTAATTTAAGTTTAATTCTTAAATGTATATCACAGAAGAACTTGATCTGTTGAAAATTATTGATTAATTTTCAGAACAACTTAATTTGGTTCTATTCCTGCCCTGAAACTCTGCATTTATTTATATACTTATCTGCCCCTTCAACCTTCCAGAAATTCCTAGCAATATCAATTCTAGGATGAGGCCACCAACCTGTATTTTTGTCAGCATTCATAGAAGACAGAGTAAACCTAACGTTAGTAATGTGTTTTTTCTTTTTTCTACGGTGAATCATAATTCCACATTTTAGTATTTTGGACCTTTATCAGATCCATTGGTCAGATTTAAATAGCAGGCATTTTGGAGTAAAAATAATTTGGTTTTTTTATGACTTGCACTGTGTGAAGATGGAGTCCAAATACCTGAATGTGCATTGTTTTGACAGAATTTGTAAGGCTTCATGAAAACCCCATGTCTCTCCAATTATGTAAACTCAGAGACAGTAAAAGTTAAACCTTCAATTTGTGGGTAAGTATCATCTTCTTTTCACTCAGAACTCTGATTTTTAATATTGGGTAGTATTTTGAAGCATAACATCTGATTTTCTGACTGTCAGCAGAGGTACTGCTAAAAAAATCATGGCTCACACTCCCCACTTGATCAGTTCTGTGGTGTTTAAAGGGACAACTCAAAAAAGAAGGCTGCCTTCCTTGATGAAGCTCATGCTGTAAATAGGACAGAAACCATTTTCAGTTAGAGCAATTCACCTTTGTGCAGTTAACTTTTCTTTCTCCCGTGGCTCATGTGTCAATCTTCATATTGTTACTAGTATTTAATCAGTGATTAAGCTGCCATAGAGTAAATACAGACAGATTGTGTCGCAACATTTCTATGTTCTTTCAATATTATGAAGTGTAATATTCAGGTAGGTGCTTAGTTATCAAAGTGATAGACATTTAATACCTGAAATAAATAGAATGATTCTTGCTGTATCTTTGCAAAGCGACTTAAGTATCTTGCTGTAGTTGAGAAGATGAAGTATTGTTCACTAACTTTTTAATCAAGAGGGGAAAATAGTGCAAATATTATGTGACTACCTATATGCTTTTGAAAAATTAAATCCCTTCTGCCTTTACCTTCCTTTTGCACTGATTGTCTAATAAGGTGTTGGGAGAGCAAGTTCTGGAGGAGAAGAGGAACAGGCATGGTCTTCAGAACAACACCTGTTTCAGTGAATTTTCACAGAGTGTGCATTCCAGACTCTTGGTCCTGAGTATTTCCATAGGAAAACTTAATTTCTATGATACTTTGCAGATAGAAATGTATCACATTGCTTGTGACTACTCAAAACAGCCCAGATTTTGGCTATGGAGCTGTTAAAAGCTTTGTCAATGATTACTTGCAGTGATCTTGTTTAATACTTAGTAGAGGTAATTCCTTGTTTATTTATTAAGATTTCTAACCACAGTGCTGAGTGGGAAAGTTGCTGTCTAGTGATTTCCCACTGTGGACAGAGTAGTTTTTGATGTCATTGCTTCTTAGAACAGAATTCCCCATCCCAAAATCACACCCAAACTTCTTTCTTCACAGAGATATGCAGCAGTAAAATGTATTTCATTTGAACTGGGGCTTGGTTTCCCAAGGGGTTCTAATCTCTCTAAGGGATAATACAGTACTCTTATCATCATTTACCTCTCCTCCAATCTTTGTGTAATCTGCAAACTTTGTCAATCACCAGTCCATGTTTTCTCCTCAGTAGTTGATAAGATGTTAAATAGTAAATGGTCACAGCTTATCTTTGTGAGACTTTGATAGAAGCACACCATTTGCAGCAATATTTGTGAGATCAGTTAAGTACTTTGAATCTATCCAAGGTGTGTCACAGGTACTTCCTATTGCTCTACTTCAGTAAATCCATTCTGTGTAAGACTGAGTGAAAAGCCTAACATAAATATGTCTACCATGTTTATATGATTCCCTCTAACAACCAGACTTGTCATCCTCCTCTCCCATAACATGCAGAGGTTGTGAGGGTTCTGATTAGCAGATCTGCCATTTGACAGAGCCATATGTCAGCTCTTTCTCTATGGTACAGAAGAAACAAAGACTGCAAAGGCTACTTGGAGACCTCTGTTGCTGCTGGCTGGCTTTAGGTATTGGGAGGTTTTTTTGCCAGTTGTTATAATTCTTGGCTTTTCTATTTATGCATGTTCAGCTGGCAAACAAATGGACTTCTATGTTTTCTTCTAGGACAGAACTGTATTTAATCTAGGCAACCTTTTTCTGATGGGCTTTCCAAAATTAATTGGTTTTTCCAAGACACCATATTTTCTTAATTTGATTTTCTTGCTCTCATTTTTTACAAATGAAAAAGAAAAGAAGAAAAAAGTGGCAATTGCTAGCTAGCATTTGTCGTAATATTCCATTGTAGCCAGGGAAATGTTGAAAACTGGGAACAGAAACTGCAAACAGAGAGTAAACCAGAAATGCAACAGCACCATGAGTTCTAAATACATGTATTGTACTCAGATACTTTTTATCTTTTACTTCTCTTTCAAAACTTGACAATATTCCTCAGCTTAACTTGAGACCAACCCATGTTTTATGTTCTTAAGGACAGGATTTAAAGTCCAGAGCATCTTAAGTGTGTTTATTATTCCTTGAAAAAGACTGAATTTTCCCACTCAAGTCCTTACAAGATTTACAAAATTTTATAGTCCTTCACCTGGTAACTAGGGGGTGAATCATAAAAGTGACATTCTTTGCAGTAATGCACAATATATGTGTTTAAACCATGTACATGGTGGTGAAGCATTGTGATAAATTGTGAAGCCTCACAGTGTCTGGCAGGTTTCAGCAGCACAGACTGGAGGATAAGAAAGAGAGAAGAGCACATTAGAGAGCTGAAGCTGCAGGGGAAGTTAAGCAGGCATTCTATAATTGCTCAAGGAGGGTCTTAACCAGGAGAAAGGAATTAACACCCACAGTCTTGTGAAAATTGCTTATGATCTGTAATGACACAAATTGGTATATTAGCTCGAGCTTCATTGGTGAGACAGTATTGGTGAGACAGTGGAGAGTGCCTTTTAAAACAGGCCCAAGATTTGCTTCTGGTATCTGTATTGGCTTTATTTTACAGCCTCTTGAAAGACTGCAGGACCTGTATGGAGATGTAATGCTCGTACAGAAATCCCTTCCCATGTTCTCAGGTTCAGCTCTGAAGCCTTACATGGAAAAGGACAATCTTTGCATTGTCTGGTAACACTTTGTGCAGCACCTGGATTTTCTGAACGTCTTAAGCACTTAACTCTGTGTTTAGTGTGCTGTGAGTGGTGTCAAAATGAAATGTAAGATAACAAGGCTATATAGTGTTATCTCATCTAATGTGTTTATCATGTGCAATTAGTACCAAAAGAATGTGTTCGTAATAGCAGCTTGAAAAAATGTTTAATGTATGCATTAAATAGTGTGAAATCAGTATACAAAAATCTACCTTACAGAGAAGATAGAAACAAAGATAAAATCAAATAGGATTTGCAAGGGTGATAGAAAACTTTATTTTGTGGTGTTTTGAGTGATTTTGTGGGAAAAGTATAATTTTCTATTATGTATTAGTATTCTGATTCAACAATCATAGATGCCAGTATAAGAACCTTGACAGATGGATGGTAGATACATTATTGTATTATTCTCAGTTGGAAATGTCCATAAGGGGTACTAAAAGAAAAGAGAAGCAAGACATTTTCTAATATATCTTACATATGTTAGGAACAGAACTTTTGAATTGGTCATCCACATTCCATTTAGAACACATTTTGTGTGAGAATTTCTTTGCCATGCTTTATTTTTTATTTTCATAATGCTCACGTCCTACATTTCCCTCCTTCAGCATTTCCCATTCTCATACATCCAGACCAATCCCTTAAAAGCCCATCAAAATCTTCACAGCTTATAACAGATCATTTACATATTTACAGATGATATCATGACATTCTCAGGGAAAAAAACCAAAACCCATAGAATAAAATTCACTGGCCAAGGTAAATTAACACGCACCTTATAAACAAGGCAGAGAGCATTTTGAGAATCTATATATGTGTGTATGTATACATGTAAAAAAATATTATGGACACAAAAGTATTTATGAGTGTTATGTAAATATAAATGTGTACACACACACACACACACACGTGCACACATCTATTTGTATTTGACATTTGTTGTTCCACCTTCATCCTGGCCATTACCATTCCAGTAATGGAACCTGTTGTGCATTGAAATTCCCATTGTGGTCCATTACCACTTCCTCTGTTGACAGCTCTATTGCTTCACGAGCTATTGTGCTATGTATGACATTGATTGGAGACACTGGATGCACATTAGCAACATCACAACACGCATAATAAACAAGGTGTCGCTCTGCAGAGGGTATCAAGAATGGGCACAGTGCTTCCTAGCCCACCATACCCTCTGTGGGCATCCTTCCCCTTGAAGTTTGTCCTCCAATGTCAGCTTCAGATCTGAGCTGGCATGACTAAGAGGGGACGGTTCCTGGCTGAGAGGTCCCACTGTGGCAGCCTCCCCGTCAGGGAACCATCCTGGGGACCTGCTGCCTTTCCAGCACCTTGACCAGTTATCAACTTGAGCAGTAGCAAATTGAAAGTTTTTAGATATTTTCTTCTCCTCGTTGTAGTTCACATGCTTTAGTGGAAAAGGAGATGACATCAGGTGTTCTCAAACAGGCAGCTCTCTTGTAGCAACATCCCCTGCCCATATTTTCTCTAAGCCAGCACCAAGTCCTTTGGTGATTGTTCTCTCTGAGGCCTGATCAAAGGCCATTAAAATGAATGGGAAACTTTTTGTTGACATTAATGAACTTCAACTTAGACCTTTAAAATCAGGGAGCAAGAGAATGACAGCTGCAATGCTAGAAATAGATGGAAATCTTTGGGGTGTTGTGGTCCAAAACACACAAATCTTTACTTGAGAGTGTGCATGTATGAGCAGCATGAGGAGTATTGATCCCCTTCAGTTACAGCTCTCCAGTGAGCAGAGAAGGAACAGCCCTTCCCAGACAGGAGAAATATTATGTCAGTAATCTAATTCAGCAATATGTGCTTTTGAGAGGCCACTAACAAAAGAAAAATATGAATTCTCAAAGCATTTTCTTGACTCTGTATCTTAAAGTGGAATTGCTTCTCAGAGAACTCAAAGACCTGTATCAATTAACAAATTAGGAAAAACAAATTAACCATCAGCAAGGATTCATACAGTGCAAAAACAATAGTTATGTTCCCAATTTTTATCTGTTTCTTGATTGAAGTAGAACAGGGAGAATCCATACTAACTCTTATCCCCACTGTTTTAACACTCTCACAACCTCAGCAACTTCAAAAACAGACAGGCTGTTCAGGTGGGTAATATTTTCATCTCACTGTGTTTATTTTCATTCATGAATGCTGGAAATTCTTGTTCAGTGCAGATCCTAAGCCTCTTCCTGCCTTGTGTCTCCTATTGTTTGTTCTTGTTCATTCCAGCTTTTACAGTGCACTGACCCAGGTCAACCGACTCAGTTGAGGACATTGAAAGCCTTGCAGTTCTCACTGCTGGCTAAATTACTTTGCTTTCTCCAAATTACAGAAAGACAGCTCACCCTTTGGTATTCACAATGCTCCAACATTTTTTATTTCAACTTTTCTGGACTCTGAAAAAATGTGTTCTTGTCTTGTCTCACATTTCCTCTGCAACTCAGTGTCCAGAATGTCCAGTAAAACATACATTTCTCACCAATTTCCAGAAAAGTCGTGGGATGAAGAATGAGTGATAAGGGAAACTTCAGGTTTTTTTCTTTCTATTCCAGAAATTACTTAAACTGCTGCCTTAAACCAGTATCTTATCCTCATTTTCTAGTAATTTATTAAAATAGTTTCAAAAGACTTACAAGAAACTGTATGGAATGAATCCTTCTCTCTCCCTTTTTTTCAATTCCTCATATATCTATTGAGCAATGGATCACTGGTTATTGAAGACTGTTTTTTTATTTCTCTAGTTAACTTTCAGAAGTTCTATATTTCCAATAAAAAAGACCTGGAAGTAGATAGATGAATGTTGGATTTTTTATACTTGTTGAAAGATACATCAGATATGTTTTTTCTATGAAATAAGTGTTGTAAAACAGACAAGTTTTGTTCTGCTTCCAGCATTTTTCCCAGGGACCTTTTCCAATGTGGGTGTTAAACCTCAGCCATTGTGCTCCTGGGACACATGAGCTCAGTCTCCATTGCCTTATAACCTCACGCTAAAATGCATGCAAACGGTGCTGTTCTCAACATACAGCACTTTTCCACTGTGCCACGAATTGCAAATGTGCAGCTCCTTTCACAAAAGCAGCCAAGCACAGGGCAGCTGCAAACCCGGGAGGGGCAGAGTGAGCTGGGCTGTATTTAGGCCAGTGGCAGCTTCCAGCGACCTCTCGGCTCCCAGCCCGGGAAGCCAGCCTCCACAGCACGATTCACTGCTGCTTTTTCACTGCTCCCTCTTCCCCATCAGGGTACAAGTAAAAAGTACAGGGTACTTTTTCCAAAGGCCATTCTGCTGTGTGCTTCTTCCTTAAATCACTTGGTAGACCGATCAAATGATTATGTACTAGCCATCATTAAAGAGCTGCATTGCAAACTGCCCGTATTGCATTACATCTTTAGAGCATTGTATCACACAACTATTTATGCTTGGAGTTTCTAAACATTGATTGTTTTTAAAAAAGCAGACCTTTTCTGTTAAGGAAGGTTTTTTAATTGAATACTGAGAAGGAGTTGAGGGAATTATTTTCTTAATCTAAAAATGTACATCTGTATTTCATTGTTTAACATTCTCCCTGGGGACTGGAGGTTTTTGAAAAAAAACCTCAGCAACAAACAAAAAAATGAAAAAAAGAAATAAAAGTTTTGAAGGCTTTTTGTTTTGAATGTGTAATTGATATCAGTCAAAATAAGTAGTACTCCAGCTGTTGAAATTTTTTTCTTAAAATAACTCAAATTATTAACTGTGATGCTTGTGCACTGTTTGAAACAGTGCACAACTGATATAAAATTTACAGCTGAAGTACATAATACTTCTAGAGGTTCATTCTATGAAAATAATAAAAATAAATTAATATAAATACAATTTTTCTGACAGTGCCATGACAAGTTATGCAGCATCATCGTTCAGACTGAATGATAAAGCAGGTCAGCCC
>JANCRA010000543.1:0-29899 GCA_024362935.1 Setophaga petechia
CTAAAATCAAGTATTCCTCCCTAAAATCCCTCTTAAATTCCCTCTTAAATTCCAATATTCCCCCACTCCTCTATTCCCTCCCTCCCCCTCCCAACCCCCCATTTTTTTCTGGTTTTTCCACATTTCCCCCATTTTCCCAATTTTTACCCCATTTTTCTTGGGGTTTTTTTGATTTCCCCCAATTTTCCCCATTTTTTCTGGTTTCACCCCATTTTTCCTGATTTGCCCCCCTTTTTCCCCCCTTTTTTTCCTTATTTTTCCCCATTTCCCCCCCACTTTTTCCCCATTTTTCCTTAGTTTTTTCTGATTTTTTCCCATTTTCCCCGTTTTTCTCCCCAGATGTGGATCAACCCCTGTGCCCAAGTGATTTTCGACTCCGACCCGGCCCCCAAGGACACTTCGGGGGCAGCAGCGCTGGAGATGATGTCCCAGGCCATGATCAGGTCCCAAATCACCCAAATTCACCCCAAAAATCCTCCCAGATCCCCCCAAATCCTGGAGATGATGTCCCAGGTCATGATCAGGTCCCAAAAGCCCCCAGTCTGGGCTGATTTTGGGCTGATTTTGGGGTGTTTTTCTACAGATTTTGGGCTGGTTTGAGGGTGATTTTTGAGGTGATTTTGGGCTGGTTTTATGCTGATTCTGGGATGATGCTGGGCTGGTTTTGGGGGGTGATTTTGGGGTAATTTTGTGCTGTTTCTGTGCTGATTTTGAGCTGTTTTCCCCCTCGGGGCAGGGGGATGATGGACGAGGAGGGGAACCAGTTCGTGGCCTATTTCCTGCCCGTGGAGGAGACGCTGAGGAAGCGCAAGCGGGACCAGGAGGAGGACGTGGACTACGCCCCCGAGGACGTGTAGGGCACCCCAAAGCCGGGCAGGGGTCCCCAAAGCCGGGCAGGGGTCCCCAAAACCTGGGCAGGGGTCCCCAGAACTTAAAGGGAACCATAAAAACAAACTGGGGAGGCGGGGGGGGGTTGAGGCTGCGTTGGGGTTCCAGGGATTCCTGGGAAATGAAAAATGTGCAGAGAACCCCGGGGGAAATTGGGGAGGAATTGGGGTTTTGGGGGGGGGGGGGGGGGTCTTTTTGAGTAGGGGGGTCCCCTGGGGGGAACTTTGGGGGCAGTTTTGGGGTCCCAAATCCCTTCAAAGGGCGAACCCAAAGCTCGGGGAGGTTTTGGGACAGAACCCCGGGATGTGGGGGAGTTCTGGGGATTTTTTGGGGGGTCCCAGGGCCCCTCCCCGACCCCCCCCGTGCCCCCCCCAGGTATGACTACAAGATCGCCCGGGAGTACAACTGGAACGTGAAGAACAAGGCCAGCAAGGGCTACGAGGAGAATTATTTCTTCATCTTCCGCGAGGGCGACGGCGTCTACTACAACGAGCTGGAGACACGGTGGGACCGGGAGGGACTGGGGGCACTGGGAGGGACTGGGAGGGAACTGGGTTATACTGGGAGGGACTGGGAGGGACTGGGTTATACTGGGAGGGACTGGGGGCACTGGGAGGGAACTGGGTTATACTGGGAGGGACTGGGGGTTGCTGGGGCACTGGTTGGGGGTTCAGAGGGGTCTTGGGTGTCCTGGGGGCCCTGAGGGTGCCCCTGAGGGTCGAGGGGTCCTGAGGGGTTTGGGGGGGTTCTCTGGGGGTCCCTAGGGCTGTGCAGGGGCTGTGGCGACATCCCCGGGGTCCCTCGGGTTTTGGGGATGTCCCTGGGGGTGTCCCTGGGTATTTTGGGGTGCCCCCTGACCCCCCGTTCCCCAGGGTCCGTCTGAGCAAGCGCCGGGCGCGCGCCGGGGTCCAGTCGGGCACCAACGCGGTGCTGGTGGTGAAGCACCGGGACATGAACGAGAAGGAGCTCGAGGCGCAGGTGGGGATCGGGGTTTGGGGATCTGGGGAGGGGTCCCGACCCCCAGGACACCCCCAGGGACCCCCCTGAGCCCCCCCATCCCCCCGCAGGAGGCCCGGCGGGCGCAGCTGGAGAACCACGAGCCCGAGGAGGAGGAGGAGGAGGAGATGGAGGCCGAGAAGGAAACGCCGGGATCGGGTTCGGGCCCCAAATCCCCCTCCCCAAATCCCCCTCCCAGAATCACCCACTCATATTCCTGTCCCCAATTCCCCCCATTTCCAACCCAAATCCCCTTCCCCAAATTCTCCTCCCAATTCCCCCCTTCCCCAGATCCCCAAATCCCCTTCCCCAAATCCCCTTCCCCCAAATTCCCCCCATTTCCCACCCAAAATCCCCCACCCAAATCTCCCTCCCCAAATCCCCCATTTCCCACCCCAAAGCCCCCTCCCCAAATTCTCCTTGTCCCAGACCTCCTCCCCCCTCCCCAATTCCCCCCTGGTTTGGGGGGCTCAGCCCACTGAGGACCCCCCGCCCCCCCGGCAGACGAGGAGCGGGACAAGGGCAAGCGAGAGCGAGGAGGAGGAGGAGGAGGCCGAAGGCTCCGGCTCGGGCTCGGAGCGCGAGGGCGGCTCCGCCCGCAGCGAGGATGAGGAGGAGGAGGAGGAGGCCGAAGGCGCCCGGGGGGGCCGCCGGGGGGGCAGCGACGCCGCTCGGGCCGCCCGGGACCAGGAGGAGATTTTCGGCAGCGACAACGACGAGGAGGAGGAGGAAGAGGAGGAAGAAGAGGAGGAGGAAGGCAGCGAGGGGGGGGGGGGCCGGCGCCCCGCAGCCCCCAGCTCAGCGGCAGCGAGGAGGAGGAGGAGGAGGAGGAAGAGGAGGAGGAGGAGGAAAGCGGCAGCGAAGGCTCCGAGTCCTCCAGCGAGTGAGGACGGGGGTGACCCCCCCCCCAAATCCCCCCAGGCCCCGTTTTGGGGCAAAAAAGCAGCGGCTCGGGGCAGTTTTTGTGTTTAATAAGGTCAATGGTTACCAGCCATATCATAACAAAAGGATTCATAATAAAATGTATCTAAAATAACGATTTTTGTCTCTATTTTGGGGCCGCGGCGCTACAAAGGGGGGGACGGGGAGGGGGGGGGGCGGTACCGAGGGGGGGCCGGGGCGCCCCCACCCCGGCGTGGGGGGAGGGGCGGTGTTTGTACCTAAATTTGGGGTGGGGGTCGTGTGTGTCCCCCCCCCTCCCCTCGGAGGGGCCAGGACAGAAATAATTAATTAATAATAATATAATAACAATAAAGAGCCAAAAAAACCAAGAAAAAAAAAAAAAAGAAAAAAAACCCCCAAAACGAAAAAGAGGAAATAAAATCCGCAAATCCCCCAAATCCTGGGATTTTTAAAAACGGAGGAAACGTGACCCAGCCCCCCGCGCGACCCCCCCCCAAACAAACCCCCCCTGTAGTGTCATGGCCCCTCCCCCCGCGAGGTCAGAGGTCATCGGGGGGGGCCCCTCCCTCACCGGGGATCCCACAAAACCCCCCGGGGGTGGTGGGGGAGGGGAGGGGGGCAGTCAGGAGGTGCCCCCCCATTTGGGGAGGGGGCGGCGGCGCCATCAGATGGTGGAGGTTTTGTCTGTGCCGTCTGGGGGGGCAAAAAGGGGGGGTCGGGGGGGGCTCCAAAACCCCCGGGGGTCCCTCTGTGCCCCCCCCCACACCCCCCAGCCCCAATTGGGCACCCCCAACCCCTGCCCCTCCGCCCTTGGAGCGCCCCCCCACCGTGTCCCCAATGTCCCCTCAGTGTCCCCCAGCGTCCCCAATGTCCCTGTACCCCCCATGTTCCAGCATCACCCTCAGTGTCCCCCCAATGTCCCCCATGTCCCTGTCAGCCCCGTGTCCCCAATGCCCCCAATGTCTCCCAATGTCCCCCCCAATGTCTCCCAATGTCCCCAATGTCCCTGTACCCCCCATGTTCCAGCATCACCCTCAGTGTCCCCCCAATGTCCCCAATGTCCCTGTCAGCCCCGTGTCCCCATTGTCCCACAGGGTCCCCAATGCCCCCAATGTCTCCCAATGTCCCCCCCAATGTCTCCCAATGTCCCCCCCAATGTCTCCCAATGTCCCCCCCCAATGTCCCCAATGTCCCCCCCAGGTCCCCCCGTACCGCCCAGGGCGTGCTCGGCTCATGCTCAGACACAGCGACTCCAGCGTGGGGTTGATCTCCAGGTCAGTCCCGGGGGGGGGACACTCTGGGGTGGGGATAAAAAAGGGTCAGGGGGTCCCCAAAAAATAAATCCCCACCCCAAAATCCCCCCGAGCACCCTGAGCCCCCCCCCCCCAACCCTTCATTTTGGGGTTTTTCTCCTCATTTTGGGGTCCCTCTCCCCATTTTCATGTCCTGTCCCCATTTTTGGGACCCCCCCCCCATTCTCAGCCCCCCCCTCCCCATTTTTTGGGGTTCCCCCATTTCTGGGTTTCCCTCCCCATTTCAACCCCCCTCATTTTAAGCCCCTCACCCCATCCCATTTTTGACCCCCCCAGCCCATTTCCAGCCCCCAGCCCATTTCCATTTCCAGCCCCCCAGCCCATTTCCAGCCCCCAGCCCATTTCCATTTCCAGCCCCCAGCCCATTTCCAGCCCCCCCAGCCCATTTCCAGCCCCGTACCCTGCGGGAAGGCGAGCAGGGCCGAGCTGTGCACGGGCAGCGAGTGCGTTCTCTGCACCGACCCCTCCCCATTGCTGGGTACCCCCCCCGTTTTCAGTGCCCCCTCCCCGTATTTTGGGGTCCCCTCTCCCCCTCGGAAGCCCCCCAAGCCCCGTTTTTTGGCCCCGTACCCTGCGGGAAGGCGAGCAGGGCCGAGCTGTGCACGGGCAGCGAGTGCGTTCTCTGCACGGCCCCGCGGCTCCCGGGGGACCCCCCCGCGCCCCCCCCGGCCCCGAACCAGAGGCTCTGGGGGGGAAACGGGGGGGTCACGGGGGGGGCGGCACCCCCAGGCTGGGGGGAGCCCCCCCAAAAGGTCCTCAGGGGGAGGGGGAGACCCCCACCCCAAACCAGAATAGAACCGTGTGTGTCCCCCCACCCCGGTAAAACACCAAATCCCCCCAAATCCCCCCAAAATCTCCTCAAAATCCTCCCCAAAATCACCCCCAAACCCTCCCCAAAACCGACCCCCAAATTATCATTTCCTCCCTAAAATCCTCCCCTCAAAATCTTCCAAAAATCCACATCTGCCCACCAAAATACCCCCAGAAGACTCCCCCAGAATCGCCCTCAAACATCCCCAAAATCCTCCATCAAACCTCCCCAAACCCCCCCAAAACCTCCCCAAAAATCCTCCCCCAAAAATACACATCACAACCCCCACAATCCCCCCATTTTCCCCCCCCAGACCCCCCCAAATTCCCCATTTCCTCCCCCCAAATTCCCCATTTCCTCCCCCCAAATTCCCCATTCCCACTCCCAGACCCCCCCCCCCAATTCCCAAATTCCCCCCCAGACCCACCTGCCGTCCCTGCGTGCCCAGGGCGGGGGGCGCTCCCAGGGGGGGGGGTCTGGGGGCCGGGGCCCCCCCGGGGGGTCCCAGCAGCCCCAGGCGGGCAGGGGGGGGGGGCAGGGCCCGGGGGGGCAGCGCAAAGGGGCGACCCCCCCCCCCGCCGCCCCCCCCCCACAGAGCCAGCTATGGGGAGAGAGTTGGAGCCAAAGGCCCAGCTGGAAAGGGGGGGCAAAATGGGGGGGGTCAGAGGGGCTGGGACCCCCAAAACACCCCCCAAAACATCCCCAACTCCCCCCAAAAAACCTCCCCAAAACCCCTCAAAACCAGGGAACAGCCCCCCCCACATACACAGACCCAGCTATGGGGAGAGCATTGGAACCGAAGGCCCAGCAAAAGGGGGGGCAAAATGGGGGGGTCAGAGGGGCTGGGATCCCCCAAAACACCCCCAAACCCCCCACCCAAAGAGGAAACAGCCCTCCCCAAAACTGGAGAGAAAGGGAAAACTGGGAAAGAGGGGGAGAGACCCCCTTTGACCCCCAAAAACTGGGGGTCCCAAACCCCGCCCAAGTCAGCAATGGAGGCTGGGATGGAATTGGGGTTTTGGGGGTGGTCCCAGTGCCACGGGGGGGGCCCGGGTACCTTTTGGGGGGCCGGTATCCGGGGGGGCCGTCCAGGGGCCCCTTCTTGGGGAAGGCTCGGAGCAGCTTCAGCACCTGCTGCTTCCAGGACTGGAGCCGCTTCTTCTGCGTCTCCGTGAACGCCTGGGGGGGCCCGGGGGGTCAGGGGGGGTCTGGGGGTCACAGAGACCCCCGGGACCCCCCCAGCCCCAGGGTACCTCGTGGCTCAGGCACTTCTCGAGCAGCTGGAGGTAACTGGTGATGTTCTCCTCGTCGGGGCGCGACACCAGGAGCTGGGTGCACACTGAGGGGGGGTCAGGAAAACCCCAAAAACCCCGAAATCCACCCAAAATCCACCCCAGCATCCACCCCCAAGAACCCCAGTACATCCCAGGAGCTGGGTGCACACTGAGGGGGGGTCAGGGGGCGGAAACCCCCCCAAAATCCTCCCCCCAGACCCCTTCCCAAGCCCCAAACCCCCCCAGAACGGCCCCAAATCCCCTGAGGACCCCTCCCCAATCCCTGAACTCCCCCAGGGCGGGTCAGGGCAGCCCCCAGACCCCTCCCCAATCCCCCCCAGACTCACCTTTACCCATGACCCGGGTGAACTGCCCCGGGATGTCCCCGTCGGGCACGGCGGCCCCGGGGGGCTCGGCCTCGGCCGGGGCGGGGGGGGTTGGGGGGCTCGGGGGGGGCCCCGTCGGGGGGTCCCGGGGGTGGGGGGGGCCGGAAGGCCTTGATGGGGGTCCCCAACATCTGCTGGAGCTCCTGCAGCGCCGTCCACAGGTTCCCCCCCTCCAGGATGTCCTGGTGGGACACAGGGGACATCAGGGACATGGAGGGGTGACAGCAGGGACACCCCCAGGAACGGTGGGGACACCGGGGACCCCCCGAATGAGCCCTGGGGACACTGGGACCTGTCCCCCCCCAGCCCTGGGGACACTGGGGACGCCCAGCCCAGACTCGTGCCCCCTCCCAGTCCCCCCAGTTTCCCCAGTACCTTCTCCAGGGCCCTGAGCACGCTCTGTCTCTCCCGCAGTTTTTGGATGCTCAGGGCGATTTTGTGCCGGGCGCCCTTGGTGACGTTCTGGGGTGGGGGGGACAGGAGAGTCACCTCCTTTTGGGGACACTCCAGTGTCCCCTCCAGCCCCTCCCAGTATAAACCAGTCCCTCACCTGGGATTCCAGGTGATGCTCCGTCAGCGTCATCATCTCCTCGTAGCTCATCTGCGCGAACAGCGCCGCGTACTTGTGCAGCCTCAGGCTCTTCAGCCACGAGGGGACATCTGGGGAGGGGACAGGGACACGCCGGGGGGGTGACAGCTGCCCCCAGACCCCGCTGACCGCCCCCGAGCCCCCCCGGAGCCCCCCACCCACCCTTCATGCCGCTGCCGTCCTCCTGGAAGGAGTTGCGCTCCTCGGTGTGCTCGCTGCCCGACGAGGCCACGCTGCTCTGGGGGGACAGGGGCGCGTGCTCCCCGAAGCTCTGCGGGGCTGGGGGCGCCCCTCGGGGCTGCGGGGGTCCAGCGGGGCTGGGGGGCTCCTCGGGACCCCCCCCAGAACCGGCCCAGTCACCGCCAGGGCCGGGCTGGGGGGTGCCGGGCACCAGGGCCAGCGAGCGCTTCAGGGGGCTGGGGTGCAGCTGGCACGGCAGGGCTGGGGGGACAGGGGGAAATGGTGAGGGGAGGGCACTGCAGACCCCTCCCCAGCCCCTCAGACGCCTCCCAAAGGCCCCAGACCCTCCCCCAGGCCCCCAGACCCCTCAATTTTCCCCGTTCTCCCAGCTTCTCCTATTTCCCCTCCCTTTTCCCCTGTTCTCACACTTTCTCTTCCTATTCCCTGTCCTTTCCCATTTCCCACATTTTTCTTAATTCCTTGTTTCTCCTCCCGTTTCCACCCCTTTTCCCCCTTTCCCATGTTACCTCCACCCCCTGGAAGGCGGGGTGTCCTTTTCCCCAATTTCCCCCCTTTTCCCCCATTCTCCCCCGTGTTACCTCCTCCCCCCTGGAAGGCGGGGTGCCCGTTCTCCCGCGGCGCCGTCCCCGTCCCCGTCCCTGTCCCGTGCTGCTGCTGCTCGGGCCAGCCCCCTCCTCCGCCGGCCTCGGGGGGCTCGGGGGGCCACTCGTGGGCCGGGGGGCGGCGCTGGGGAGGGGGCCCGGGGGGCGCCAGGCGCTCCTCCAGGTGCCCCAGCCACAGGGCGAGCGCGCTGCGGTCGTCGGCCGTGGTGGCGGGGTGGATCAGGGCGTAGGAGAGCAGCTGCCGCGACTCCTCCACGCAGCGATTGCTCTCGATGGCGTCCGCCAGCACCTTCTGCAGCCTCTTCATGTACTCGGCCTTGGCCGCGGCGTTGCCGGGCTGCAGCAGGGGCAGGTGGGCCAGGAGCAGCGCGACCGCAGCCTCGGCGGGCTCCTGGGGCCACTGGGAGATGGCAGCTGGGGACAGAGGGGACAGACGGGGTCAGCAGGTCACACAGGGACAGCAGGGACACACAGGGACAGCAGGGACACCAGGAGATGGCAGCTGGGGACAGGGGACACAGGGACAGAAGCTGGGAACCCCTGAATGCCCCCATGACACCCCTGGGCAGACACAAGGGCCCCCAGAGACCCCTGTAACCCCCACAACTCCCCTGTAACCCCCACAACTCCCCTGTAACCCCTCCATAACCCCTGTAACCCCTCCATAACCCCCCCAGGACCCCCAAAACCGCCCCAAACCCCCCCGTTCCAGGCCCCTGTGCCCTCACCGGCAATGTTGGCCTCGGGCTCGAGCAGGGGGAGGTCGGGCCAGTGTAACCCCCCTGTAACTCCTCTGTAATCTCCCAGCACCCCTACACCCACCTGTAACCCCTCCAGGACCCCCGTAACCCCCCTGTAACCCCCCTAAACCCCCTCCCCGTGCCCTCACCAGCGCTGTTGGCCTCGGCCTCAAGCAGGTGGATGTCGGGGCAGTGTAACCCCCCTGTAGCCCCTCCAGGACCCCCATAACCTGCCCAACCCCCCCCAGGACAGTGTCCCCAGCCCCTCACCGGCGCTGTTGGCCTCGGCCTCGAGCAGGTGGATGTCGGGCCAGTGTAACCCCCCTGTAGCCCCTCCAGGACCCCCGTAACCCCCCTGTAACCCCCCTAAACCCCCTCCCCGTGCCCTCACCGGCGCTGTTGGCCTCGGCCTCGAGCAGGTGGATGTCGGGGCAGTCGGCCAGCGAGTGCTCGAGGCAGAGCTGCAGGAAGCGCGCCTGCGTGCGCGTCACGCGCTTCAGCAGCGCCAGCAGCGCCACCGTCTGCTCGCACTCGCTCCAGCCGCGGAACCAGCCCGCCACGATGCCCACCTGCTCCCGGAACATCATGGCTGGGGTCGGGGGCTGCCCCGGGGGCTCCCGGGCGCGGGGGGGACGGGCCCGACCTGCCCCCCCCTCCTCAGGTGGCGGGGGGGCCCCCCCGGGCCGGGCAGCGCATGGGGGGTGAGGGCAGGGGGTGCCGAGGGGCCCCCCCGGCGCTGGAGCGAGGGTCCAGAGGGTCCTGTGGGGAGAGAGACAGAAGGGAGGGGGTCAGACCCACACAGAGACCCCCGAGTCAGGAGAGCCCCCCAGGAATAGGGACCACCCCCCCGGGGCTGGAGCGAGGGTCCGGAGGGTCCTGTGGGGAGAGAGACAGAGGGGAGGGAGTCAGACCCACACAGAGACCCCCAGGATACTCCCCACAGGAACTGGGCAACAGGGACCACCCCCCGGGGCTGGGAGGGAGGGTCCAGAGGGTCCTGGGGAGAAATAGAGGGGGGGTCAGGTCTAAAAGGGGCCCCAAGTCAGGTGAACCCCCCCCCAGGAATGGTGGGGGGGTCAGGTCTAAAAGGGGACCCCCAAATGGGGAGAGACCCCCCCAGGAATAGGGGAACAGGGACCACCCCCCACGGGGGGATTAGGGACTCCCAAAATACACCACGGACCCCTAAAATGAACTAGGGAAACTAGAGACCCCCCCCAAACGGTACCAGGGACCATCCCCAGAGCGGACCGGGGACCCTCACGGTGACCGGGACCCCCAAAAGAGACCAGGACCCTGATGGTCACCGGGACCCCCAAAAGTGACCGGGACCCCCAAAAGAGAACCGGGACCCGGATGGTCACCCCTCCCAGTGACTGGGACCGGCCACCGGGACCCCTCACGGGCACAGGGACCCCTGACGGTGACCGGGACTCCCAAAAGAAACCGAGACCCCTCACGGTTACCAGGACCCCTCCCGGTTACCGGGACCCATCACGAGCACTGGGACCTCCAAAAGTGACCGGGACCCCTGACGGAGACCGGGACTCCTCCGGGTTACCGTGATCCCCTCACGGGCACAGGGATCCCTCCCAGTTACCGGGACCCCTCACAGGCACCGGGACCCCCCCGGTTACCGGGGGCGCTCCCACACGGACCAGCCCCTCCTTCCCAGCCACAGCGATCCCCCCGGTGTCCCCTCACGGGGCCGCAGACCCTCCGCCCGCCCCGCTCTCCCCTCAGTCGGGCGGGTGCGGGGGGCGCAGGCCCGGCGGGGCCGGGGCCGGGCGCGGGCGCTGCGGCCGGGCCGGGGAGGGCTCGGGGAGGCCCTGGGAGTCCGCGGGGGTCGCGGAAGCTCCGCTCGGGCCCGGCGGCCCCCGGGGGTCGCGGCCGCCCCTCACTCACCACCACCACCGCCGCCACCGCCGCCGCTGCCGCCGCCGCGCAACGTCAGCGCGCACCGCACGCACGCCTGCGTCTCTGCGTCACGGCGCCGCCGCCGCCAACGGGCCAATCAGAGGGCGGAGCGTCGCGGGGAGGGAGCCAATGGCGCAGGCGCAGGCGCGCCCGCCTCGGGGGCGGGGCCTCTGTATGCACCGCCCCCTCGCGCTGGGCGCGCCCCGCCCCCTCCGCGCCAACCGTCTATCACGGAGACCACGCCCCCTCCCATTGACCACGCCCCGCGCGGCCTCGCTCTGCCCGCCCTGGGGGCGGGGCCAGCGGAACCCCCCAGTAACTCCCAGTGTGTCCCAGTAACCCCCAGTAACCCCCAGTAACCCCAGTGTCCCCCCGGTAACCCCCAGTGTCCCCCCGGTAACCCCCAGGGCCCTCCCAGTGTCCCCCAGTAACTCCCAGTGCCCCCCCAGTAAACCCCAGTGCCCCCCAGTACCCCCCAGTATCCCCTCAGAGTCCCTCACTGTCCCCTCAGTGTCCATCCCCGTGTCCATTTGTCCATCCCTGTGTCTGTGTGTCCATCCCCGTGTCCCCGTGTCCATCCGTCTGTCCATATGTCCATCCCTATGTCCCTGTGGCCACGTCAGTGTCCATCCCCATGTCCGTCTGTCTGTCCCCGTGTCCGTGTGTCCATCCCCGTGTCCGTGTGTCCATCCCGGTGTCCATCCGTCTGTCCATGTGTCCATCCCCGTGTCCGTCTGCCTGTCCATGCGTCCCAGTGTCCATCCCTGTGTCCCTCCTAGCGTCCGTGTGTCCATCCCCGTGTCCATCCCCATGTCCCTGTGTCCGTCTGTCCATCCCCATGTCCGTGTGTCCATCCCGGTGCCTGTCTGTCTGTCTGTCCGTGTGTCCATCCCGGTGTCCATCCCCGTGTCCATCCCGGTGTCCGTCCGTCCGTCCGTCCGCGCGCCCGCGGCCCCGCCCCCGGCGGCCCCGCCCGGCCCCGCCCCGGCCCCGCCCCGGCCCCGCCCGGCCCCGCCCCGCCGGTTCTGCGGCTCCGAGCGGCGGCCGCGGCCTCACCGGGGCCTCTCCGGGGCCTCTCCGGGGCCTCTCGGGGCGGCGGCTCCGGGGCTGCTCCGGGACCCCCCGGCCGCGCCCGGGATCCATCCCCGGGATCCATCACCGGATCCATCCCGGATCCCTCCCCGCATCCCGGATCCTCCATCCCGGATCCATCACCAGATCCATCCCCGAATCCATCCCGACATTCCCGGATCCCTCCCCGATCCCTCCCTGCATCCCTCCCGGTTCCATCCCCGGTTCCCGGATCCCTCCCTGTTCCATCCCGGCATCCTCGGTTCCATCCCCGCATCCCGGATCCTCCATCCCGGTTCCATCCCCCGCATCCCGGATCCCTCCCCGGTTCCCTCCCGGTCCCCATCCCCCATCCCGGTGTCCCCCCTCCGCCGCCCCGGTGCCCCCTCTCCCCGCACCGGTCCCCTCCCGCTGATTCCCGACATCTCCCCGCCATTGCCCCTCCCCGATTCCCGGCGCCCCCCCCCTCCCGGTTCCCCCCCAATTCCCGGTGCCCCCCCGATGCCCCCCCGGTAGGGCGAGGCCCGGCCCCCCCCTCCCCCCCCGGAGCAGCGATGGGAGCGTCCGGGGGCTGAGCCCCCCCAGGTACGGCCAGACTGGGGGAACTGGGGGGACTGGGGGGACTGGGGGGACTGGGAGGGACTGGGAGGGACTGGGGGGACTGGGAGGGACTGGGCCATACTGGAATGTACTGGGTCTGTGTTGGTCTGCACTGGGCCATACTGGGCCATACTGGGAGTCACTGGATCTGCACTGGCCTGCCCTGGGCCATACTGGGATGTGCTGGTCTCTGCTGGGTCCTTATCAGCCTGGTGTGGATGTGCTGGTGTGTACTGGGATGTGCTGGGCTATACTGGGTTGTGCTGGGCCATACTGGGCTGTGCTGGGATGTACTGGGCTGTACTGGGCCATGCTGGGCTGTACTGGGGCATACTGGGTTGTACTGAGTTATACTGGGATGTGCTGGGCCCTGCTGGTGTGTGCTGGTGTGTACTGGGCCATGCTGGGCTGTACTGGGCCATGTTGGGCCATACTGGGCTGTGCTGGGATGTACTGGGTTATACTGGGCTGTACTGGGCCATACTGGGCTGTACTGGGCCATACTGGGCTGTGCTGGAATGTACTGGGTTATACTGGGCTGTACTGGGCCATACTGGGCTGTACTGGGCCATACTGGGCTGTGCTGGGATGTACTGGGTTATACTGGGCTGTACTGGGCCATACTGGGCTGTGCTGGGATGTACTGGGTTATACTGGGTTGTACTGGGCCATATTGGGCTGTGCTGGAATGTGCTGGGATGTACTGGGCTGTGCTGGGATGTACTGGGCTGTACCAGGCTATGCTGGGCTGTACTGGGTTATACTGGGATGTGCTGGGCTATACTGGGTTGTGCTGGGCCATACTGGGCTGTGCTGGGATGTACTGGGCTGTACTGGGCCATGCTGGGCTGTACTGGGTTATACTGGGCTGTGCTGGAATGTGCTGGGATGTACTGGGCCATGCTGGGCTGTACTGGGTTATACTGGGCTGTGCTGGAATGTGCTGGGACATACTGGGCCATGCTGGGATGTACTGGGCTGTGCTGGACCATGCTGGGATGTACTGGGCTGTATTGGGCTGTGCGGGGATGTACTGGGACATACTGGGCCATACTGGGCTGTGCTGGGTTGTACTGGGTTATACTGAGCTGTACTGGGATGTACTGGGCTCTACTGGGATGTACTGGGTTATACTGGGCAGTGCTGGGATTTACTGGGCTGTACTGGACTGTACCAGGCCATACTGGTTCCTACTGGTCCATACTGGTCTGTACTGGTCCGTACTGGTTCCTATTGATGAGTCTGAATCTGTACTGGTCTGTACTGGTCCATATTGGTCCATACTGCTCCGTACTGGTCTGTACTGGTCTGTACTGGTTCCTATTGATGGGTGTGAATCTGTACTGGTCTGTACTGGTCTGTACTGGTCTGTACTGGTTCCTATTGATGGGTGTGAATCTGTACTGGTCTGTACTGCTCCGTACTGGTCTGTACTGGTGTGTGCTGGTCCGTACTGCTCCGTACTGGTCTAGACTGGTCTGTACTGGTCCATACTGGTCTAGACTGGTCTGTACTGGTCCATACTAGTGTGTTCTGGTCCGTACTGGTCCGTACTGGTCCGTACTGGTCTGTACTGGTCTGTACTGGTCTGTCCCCACAGGCCCCACGGCGACGCCTGGACAGGACCAACATGGAGCCCTGAGAGGAGGTACCGGGACAACTGGGAGAACTGGGATCTTACTGGGACCACTGGGATCTTACTGGGATCTCACTGGGATCTTACTGGGATCTCACTGGGACCACTGGGATCTTACTGGGATCTCGCTGGGATCACTGGGATCTCACTGGGATCTCACTGGGACAACTGGGATCTTACTGGGATCTTACTGGGATCTCACTGGGATCTCACTGGGACCACTGGGATCTCACTGGGATCTCACTGGGACAACTGGGATCTTACTGGGATCTCACTGGGACCATTGGGATCTTACTGGGATCTTACTGGGATCTCACTGGGATCTCATTGGGATCTCACTGGGATCTCACTGGGATCACTGGGATCTTACTGGGATCTCACTGGGGGTTTGTGGTGTGCTGTGGGATCTTGTGGGGCAGGCGGGATCTGCTGGGATCTACTGGGCCCTGCTGGGATTTACTGGGATCACTTGGATCTTACTGGGATCCTCTGGGCTCTGCCGGGCTCCACTGGGATCTACTGGGGGTCTGTGGGATCTCAGTGGGATCTGGGGAGATCCTCTGGGCTCTGCTGGGACCCACTGGGCTCTGCTGGGATCTCCTGGGCTCTGCTGGGCTCTCCTGGGCTCCGCTGGGACCCACTGGGCTGTGCTGGGATTTGCTGGGATCTGCTGTGATCTGCTGGGTTCCACTGGAACCCACTGGGCTCTCCTGGGATCCCTTGGGATCTCCTACCAGGGCCTGCTGCGATCTACTGGGCTCTGGTGGGATCCCCTGGAATCTACTGGGCTGCACCGGGCTCCACCGGGCTCTGTTGGGATCTACTGGGCCCCGTTGGGCTCCACTGGGACCTGCCGGGGTCCAACTCCCCCGTTTCCCCCGTGACCCCCGTGTCCCATTGTCCCCCTTGGTCAGGCCCGGCCGCCGCGGGGATGGCGAAGCTGCTGGTGCCGCTGGTGATGCTGGGCGCCGTCTCCGGGGCCGGGGTGGTGCCGGTGCCGCTGCCCCCGGCGCCGGTGTCCCCGCAGGTGTCGCCGCCGCCGCGCTGCCCCGCTCGCTGCCTGTGCCCCGCGGCCGCGCCCAGCCCGACGCTGCTGTGCGCCCGCACGGGGCTGCTGGCGGTGCCGCCCAGCCTGGACCGCGCCGCCGTGGAGCTGCGCCTGGCCGACAACTTCATCGGCGCCGTGGGCCGCGCCGACTTCGCCAACATGAGCAGCCTGGTGCACCTGACGCTGTCGCGGAACGGGCTCCGCCGCCTCGCCCCCGGCGCCTTCGCCGACCTGCGGGCGCTGCGGGCGCTGCACCTGGACGGGAACCGGCTGCCGGCGCTGAGCGGGCCGCAGCTGCGCGGGCTGGCCAGCCTGCGCCACCTCATCCTGGCCAACAACCAGCTGGCCGCCATCGACGCCGCCGCCTTCGCCGCCTTCGCCGCCACCGTGGAGGACCTGGACCTGTCGCACAACAACCTGCCCGCGCTGCCCTGGGACGCCGTGGCCGCCATGGGCAGCCTGGCCACGCTGACGCTGGACCACAACCTGCTGGAGCGGGTGCCCGCGGGCGCCGTGGCGCGGCTGCCGCGCCTGGCCCGGCTGGACCTCACGGCGAACCGGCTGCGGGCGCTGCCGCCGGTACCGGGGCCGCCAGGGCCGTCGCTGGCGGCCGGGGGGAACCCCCTGCACTGCAACTGCGAATTGCTGTGGCTGCGCCGCGTGGCCCAGCCGGGCCGCCTGGAGACCTGCGCCACGCCGGCGCCGCTGGCCGGGCGGCTGCTGGGCGCCGTGCCCGAGGAGGAGCTGACGTGCCGGGCGCCCTCGGTCACGGCCGCGGCCGCGCACCCGCCCGCGGTCACCGAGGGGCAGCCGCTGCGCCTGGGCTGCGCCGCCGTCGGGGACCCGCCGCCCGCGCTGCACTGGCTGGGCCCCGACGGGCGCGTGGTGCAGAACGGCTCCCGGCGCTCGGTGGGCGCCGACGGCTCCCTGGAGCTCCGCGTGGCCACGCTCCGGGACCACGGCGGCTTCACCTGCGTGGCCGCCAACGCCGCGGGCGAGGCGGCGGCGCGCGTCGAGGTGGTGGTGGTGCCGCTGCCGGTGCCGCGGGACGGGGCGCGGGACGGGGACGGGGACGGCGCCGACGGCACCGAGGCGGGGCCCGGCCCCTCGGATATGGCCCAGGCGGGCGGCAATGACACCTGGGGGGGCCCCGGGGAGCGGCAGCGGGTGGTGGCGGCCGAGGTGACGGCGTCCTCGGCGCGGATCCGGTGGCTGCCGCAGCGCCACGTGCCCGGCGTGCGCATGGTGCAGATCCAGTACAACAGCTCGGCCGACGACAGCCTGGTCTACAGGTGGGCAGCTGGGAACCCCCGACAGGCGTGCCCGGGGGGGCCTGCGAGGGGTTCTGGGGGGGAGATGCGGGACTCCGGGGGGATTTAGGGGTTCCAGGGGGAGCTCAGCTGGGTTTGGGGCAGTGCTGGGGAGGTCGGGGGGGTTCAAGTGGATTTTGGGGGTCTTGGGGGCTCCAGGGTGGTCTGGGAAGGATTTGTGCGTCCTGGGGGGTTCTGGGGGAGGATGTTCAGGGGGGTATTGGGGGGTCCTGGGGTGGCAAAGGGGGGGTGCGGGGGTCTCGCCCCTCTCCCGACTCCCCCTCGCCCCCTCCCCAGGTTGCTGCCCCCCTCCAGCCGCACCTTCGTGCTGCGGGATTTGGTGCCGGGCCGCCAGTACGAACTGTGCGTGTCCGCGCTGCGCGTCCTCGGCGACCCCCCCGCCGCCCCCCGCCCGCTCGGCTGCGTCTCCTTCGCCACGGCCGCCGCCCCCCCGGGCTGCTCCGCGCCGCCCCGGCCCCATTTCCTGGGGGGCACCGTCATCATCGTCATCGGCGCCGCCATCGCCGCCTCCGTGCTCGTCTTCATCCTCATCCTCACAGCGCGCTGGAAGGCGGCGGCGGCGGCGGGGGCGCGGCGCCCCCCGCCCACCCTCACCAGCGTCTGCTCGCAGACCAACGGCGGCCCCCGGCCCGCCGAGACCCCCGAGCTGCCCGCGCTGCCCCCGCTGCCCCCCCCGGCGGCGGGCGGGGGGTCCCGGGGCGGGGGCGCGGGCGTTGTTCCCCAGCCACAGCTACCCCCCGGCGGGCGCGGCCGCGGCGCCACGGGTCCCTGCCGAGGCTGGACGGGCCCGAGGGGACCCCCCTGGGACCCCCCCTGCGCCCCTCCTTCGGCAGCACCCACTGGATGCTGGAGAGCACCGTCTGAGGGGGGGGGACGGTGGGAATCCCTCCCCGGGACCCCCCCTCACCCACTGGATGCTGGAGAGCACCGTCTGGGGGGGGGGGACGGCGGGATTTCCCCCCCTTGGGCAGCACCCGCTGGGACCCCCCCCAATCCTCCTGGGGGGGACAGCGGTGGGACCCCCCCTCCTCTCCCGGGTGGTCCCAAACGCAGCCCCGGCGGCTCTTGGTGGGGAGGGGGGGTCCCGGGAGGCCCCCCCGGACCCCCGTGGGTGCCCCCAGGTGCCGGTGGGAACCCGCCAGGTGCCCCCCCCCGCCCGCCCTGGGGGTACCTGTATGCAAACCTGTCCCCCTCCCCAAAAACCCGCGCGCGTGGGGACGCCCGACACGTGCGGGGGACGCGGGGACCGTGACGGGCAGACCGCGCCCCCCTCCCCAGATTCTGCGGCTCCCCCCCGCCCCACGCGCGTGTGTGTGTGTCCCCCCACCCCAAAATGCGCACTTGGGACTTTGTGTGTGCGCCCCAAAATTCGTGTGCCCCCCCCCGTGCCCCCCACCCGTGCGTGCCCGGCCCGCCCCCCCCGCGGTGCCTTCGGCCGGGCCGGGGGGGCCCCACGCACGCCCCCCCCCGACATCTCTGCACAGATGACACGAGACCCGCAGCCCCGCCCCCCCAAAAAAAAACCCCACCCCCCGTGGGGATGGGGGGTGATGGGGGCCAAAAAAGGGGGGGGCCCCCCCGGATGCCTGGGGACCCCCCCCGTGTGTCCCTCCCGTGGCCTCTGCCCCCCCCCCCCAAAAAAAAAACTCGACCCGGGGGTCCCTATCTGGCTGGTCTGGATAACCCTGGGGGGGCGCCCCCAGCCCCTCCGCCCATTTCCCTCCCACCCCCATTTCCCCCCCCCAAAAGAAGCCTCAGCTCCTCCCCGTGTGCCCCCCCCCACCAGCCGCCCCCCCCGCCCCCGGACCCCCGCAGTGTTTAACACGAGTTTTTACATTAAAAACCTGTGCCCCCCCCGGGGCAGAAACGCGTCACTGGGGGGGCGCTCTGTGTCTTGGGGCTGGGGGGGTCTCTGGGGCTGGGGGGTGCCTGGGGCGGAGGGGGCGCTCTGTGTTTTGGGGCTGGGGGGTCTCTGTTTGGGGCTGGGGGGGTGCGCTCTGTGTTTTGGGGCTGGGGGTTTCATTTCCTGGGGGGTCTCAGCCCAATGCGAGACCCCCTCCCCGAGGTTCCCCCCCCCGTCTGTTCCCGCAATGTGGGCGGGTCAGGCCTATGCTAATGAGGCAACAATCCCCGCCCCCTGCGGTTGCCATGGTGATTTTCGCGGGGAGCTCAGCGGGACCCCGACGGAATCATGAATATGGAAATAAGGGGCGGAGCCCACATAGCAAAAAAAACCCCCGGCTAATTGTGCCCTCATTTGCATACAGAACACCCTGGGCCCAGCCTGGCCTTGGGCAGGGGGGAGCAGCCAAGGCCGGGGGGGCCGGGGGGGGGTCACCTGTGACCCTTCCCACGGCAGGGGGAGGGGCTGCAGACCTCCGGACTCCCCCTCACCTGTGTCCCTTCCCACGGCGGGGAGGGGGGCTGCACACCTGTGAACCCCCGCTCAACACACCTGTTTCCCCTCCTGGGGACCCCCCCCCCCAACACCCGTGTCCCTTCCCGTGGTGGGAATGGGGGGAGCTGCAGACCCTTGGACCCCCCTCCCACACACCTGTGTCCCTTCCTGGGGACCCCCCCCTCACCTGTGTCCCTTCCCACGGCGGGGAGGGGGCTGCAGACCTTGGGACCCCCGCCCCCGCACACACCTGTGTCCCCTCCCAGGTGTGCCCCGCCCACTGGCCTTGGGGCCGGGCTATAACCTCAGCCCAAGGGCCCCCGTCCGGCCCCGGCAGGTGACGGTGACAGCAGGTGAGACCAGGTGACATCGGGAGGTGACAGCGATGCTGGCGCTGCTGGTGACGCTGGTGCTGGCCCTGCTGGGGTCCCGGGGGGGTGGTCGCGCAGTGCCCCTCGCCCGCCGACCTGCGCCCCACCAACGGGACCCGGCTCTGCGCGCTGCTCTACGAAGACAACAGCCCCCTACTACGACCAGTGCTGCGCCGGGGACGCGCTCGAGGTGCTCCCGGGCACCGACCTGCCCTACCTGCCCCGCGGCTGGGCCGGCCGCGCCTCCTCGCTCGTGGTGGGCACCAGGTGCGAGCTCACCGTGTGGTCTCGCCGCGCCAAGGGGGGGGAAATCGCGGCGCTTCACGGCGGGAGCGGTGCCGCGGCTGCAGGAGGTGAGGAGGGGGCTCTTCGGGGACTGGAACGACGCCATCCGAGCCCTCTACTGCACCTGCAAGTGAGGGTGGGGGGCTATGGGGGGGTGGGAGGTGAGGAGGGGGGAACACGGGGCTGCAGGAGGTGAGGAGGGGGTTCTTCGGGGCCATCCGAGCGCTGTACTGCACCTGCAAGCGAGGGTGGGGGGGACACGGGGGTGACACGGGGCAGCACAGGCCAGCACGGGCCAACGCGGGCCAGGATGGGCCAGTGCAGGTCACCACGGGCCAACGCGGGTCAGGATGGGCCAGTGCAGGTCCCCACAGGCCAGCGTGGGTCAGGATGGGCCAGTGCAGGTCCCCACGGGCAGCGCGGGTCAGGATGGGCCAGTGCAGGCCACCACGGGCCAACGCAGGTCAGGATGGGCCATCGTGGGTCACCGTGAGCCAACGCGGGTCAGGATGGGCCAGTGCAGGCCACCACGGGCAGCGCGGGTCAGGATGGGCCAGTGCAGGTCACCACGGGCCAGCGCGGGTCAGGATGGGCCATCGTGGGTCACCACGGGCCAGCGCAGGTCAGGATGGGCCAGCGCAGGTCACCACGGGCCAGCGCGGGTCAGGATGGGCCAGCGCGGGTCACCGTGTGCCAGCACAAGTCAGCGCGGGTCAGCCTGAGTCCGTGTGGACGAAACCACCCCAAGTTGGCCAAGATGAGCTGATACGAACCAACACTGGCCAAGCCAAGGCAAGGCGACCCAGCACTGGCCAGGATTCACCATCAGGGGCCAAGCCAAGCCAAGCCGAGTCAACATGAGCTGGTGGCCACAATTCACCATCAAGGACTGAACCAGGCCAAGCCAAGCCAAGCCAAGCCAAGATGAGCCAGCACTGGCCACGACTCACCATCAAGGAATGAGCCAAGCCAAGCCAGGCCAGGCCAAGCCAAGCCAAGCCAAGCCAAGCCAGGCCAAGCCAAGCCAAGCCAGGCCAAGCCAAGCCAGGCCAAGCCAAGCCAGGCCAAGCCGATACCAGAACCCGCGTGCCCCCTGGGCCGACACAGCCGCGCCCCCCCTGCCTCCCTGCAGCCAATAAAGCCCTGAGGCAGCAGCAGCTCCTGCCTGGGGGGTCCTTTACTGGGGAGGGGGCGTCCCGTGGGTGTGTCAGGGGGCTCCTTTATTGGGGAGGGGGTGTCCCCACAGCCCACCGCGTACCCCCCACCCCCCAAAAGAAGCACACACAGCACACGGGGGGGGTCCAAAAGGACACGTGTAATTTTGGGGGGGGCCCCGTGTCCCCCCGGGGCCCCACCCTCCCGCCCTCCTGCGTGGTACAAAACCCAACCATATAAATATCAATTTTTTGTTAAAAAACAAAAAAAACAAAACCGAGCGGGGAACGGGGGTGGGGGAAGGAACAAACCGAACAAAAAAACCCCAAAATCAACAAAAACGGGGGGTGGGCAACACACCCCGAATCAGTAGTGTGGTCTGGGGGGGGGGGAGGGAGTGGGGGGGGGGGGCTGTAGTTTTGGGGACCCCCCCGCTCACGGAGATTTAGGCGGAGGCTGTACCCCAAGTGCCCAAATTGGGTAGAAAAGAGGGGGCTAAAAAAAAAAAAACAACAAAGAAAAGGGGGAAATGCCCCAAAATGGGTCCCAAAGGTTGGGGGGAGCAGGAGGAGCCTGTGCACCCCCAAACCTCGGGAATAGCGGCCTCCCGTCCCCCCCCCCCCCGCCCAAAATCTCTGCTGGGGGGTCCCCAGCTCAGTAGTACAGGTTGGGGGGTGGTCGGTCCCCCAGAACATCCCAGGTCCGCTCCAGTTTGGGCGGGCTGCTGAGGAGGAGGAGGGGGCCGGGGGTCTCCCCCTGAGGTGGGGGGGTCTCCCCTGAGGTGGGAGGGGTCCCTTCCTGGGGTGGGCGTCTGTCCCCCGAGCTGGGAGTCTCTCACCCTTGCTGGGGGTGTCTCCCCCTGAGCAGGAGGGGTCTCCCCCGGTCCGAGGGTCCCTCTCCCTGGCTGGGAGCTTGGGGGTCTCTCCCCCAGGACAGAGGGGTCTCCCCCTGTCTGGGGGTGTCTCCCCCGTCCGGGGGCCTCTCAGCGCAGCCGGTGCTGCCGCATGAGGGGCACGATGCAGGCGGGGGGCCCGGCCACGCCCAGGAAGGGGTGGCGGAGCAGCTCCGGGGCGCTCGCTCGCTGCGCCGGGTCCCGCACCAGCATCCGCTCCAGGAACCCCTTCAGGGACGGGGACACCTGGGGGGGAAAAGGGGGTGTGAGAGACCCCTGAAATGGGGGGACTCCCCCCCTGCACCCCCCCGAGTTACCTTGTGGCCGTTCTTGAGCCGGGGGGGGAGGTTGTCCCGGATCAGCTTCATGGCTTTGAGGGGGGGCTCGTTGAAATACGGGGGTTCCCCGTCCACCATCTCGATGACCATCACCCCCAGGGACCAGATGTCCACCTGGGGGGGGTGGTCACCCCAAAAACGACCAGAAATGAGGAGGGGGTTAGGGGGCCAGCCCCTCAAACGCACTCCGTGACACTTGGAGCCCCTCAAACATACACTGGGTATCCCCAGACCCACCCTGGGCAACCCTAAATCCACCCTAAACCCACCCTGGGCACCCCTAGACCCATTCCAAACCCACCCTGTTCTCCCTAAACCCACCCTGGGCACCCCTAAGCCTATTCCAAACCCACCCTGGGTACCCCCAAACCCATCCCAACCTCCCCACAAGACACCCCAAGGTGGCAGAGAAGGCAGGAGACAAACCTGGGGGCCCACACACCCACCCCAAACTCCCTGAAGCCCACCCTAAACACCCCAAAACGCAGCCCAGGACCCCCCAAACCCCCCCCGAGCCCCCTGCCCCACCTCTGGGCCGTAGGGAAGGCGGGAGATGAGCTCAGGGGCCATCCAGTACGGGGTCCCCACCAGGGACTTGCGCCGCGGCACGTCCTTGTTCACTTGGGCACAGAACCCAAAATCCGAGAGTTTCACCTGCCAGAGGGGCCGGGGGGGTCAGGGCGAGACCCCAAAGGGTCGGGGGGAGGTTTGGGGGGCCTTTCTGGGGATCCCTACTGGCCCCTTTTTGGAGGTTTTCTCCCAGAGCAGCCACCTACCCGTCCGTCGTGCGTGAGGAGGATGGAGTCGCTCTTGATGTCGCGGTGGATGACGCCCTGGGCGTGCAGCACGGCGAGCGCGCGCAGCACCGAGCGGCACACGGCGGCGATCTGCTCCTCCGACATCCTGGGGACGGCACGTTGGCACCGGGCTGTCACCTCTGCCACCATCCTGGCACCGCCCCCTGCCACCACCCTGCCACCTCTGTCACCCCCGCTGTGCCCCCTCTCTGTGCCCCCTGCTCTGCCCCCCCAGGTGTGCTCACCTGGTGTGGGTGACGATGTCGGTCAGGGCGCCGCCCTCCAGGAACTCCATCACCACCCAGAGCTCGTCACCCACCAGGTAACTGTTGTACATCTGCACCACGTTCTCGTGCTGGTGGTCCCGCATGATCACCACCTGGGGACAGGGGGGACATGGGCATGGGGGCCTGGCACTGTCCCCGAGAGCCTTGGGGACATGGGCATGGGGGGGGAACATGGCCATGGGGGCCTGGCACTGTCCCTGAGAGCCCTGGGGACCTCCTGAGAGACTTGGGGACACGGCCATGGCAGCCTGGCACTGTCCCCGGGGGTCCCCAAGCCTCTCAGAGGGGCCCCAAGGCTCTCAGGGGCTCCCCAGGGCTCTCCAGGGCTGCCCTCACCTCGTTGAAGAGCAGCTCCCTCCTCTGCTGCTTGCGCAGGTCCATCTTCTTGACGGCCACGAGCTGCCCGGAGCCGCGCACGGTGGCGATGCACACCACGCCCGTGGAGCCCTCCCCGATCTTGATGAAGTTGTCCAGGTAGGAGCGGGGGTCCCCGGGGTCCACCACCATCTGCAGCGCCGCCCGGAACTGCTCGTGGGACACGCGCTGGGGCACGGCAGCGGGGCCGGGGCCGCGCGGGGCCGGGGGCTCCGGGGGCGCCGGGGGAGGAGGAGGAGGAGGAGGAGGAGGCTCCGGGGCTTTGGGGGCTTGGGGGGCTCCTCCTGAGGCGGGGAGCGGCCCGTTGGGGGGCACCTCCTGAGGGCGTCCTGCAGGGTGATCGGCCTGTGGGGACACGGAGAGGGGCGTCAGAGCCTGGGATTGCTGAGGGAGAAGGAGGAAGAGAGACGGGAAGGGCTGAGGGAGGAGGAGGAAGAGACTCGTGGGTCACAGCCCGGGATTGCCGTGGGAATGAAGGGTTGAAGGAGGAGAAGGAAGAGACTCAGGGGCCAGAGGCTGCAGGGAAGGGCTAAGTGAGGATGAGGAAGAGGAGCAGAGAATCTGCTCTGGAAAAGGAAGAGGAGCAGAGAACCAGCTCTGGAAGAGGAAGGGGAGCAGCAAGAAGAAGAAGAGGAAGAGGAACAGAGAACCCGCTCTGGAAGAGGAAACAGAGCGCCAGCAAGAAGAAAAAGAAAAAGAGAAGGAAGAAGAAAAAAAAGCAGAAGCAGAAAAAGAAGAAGAGGAAGAAACTGCTCCAGAGCGAAGGACGTGGCTGGGGAAGGAAGCTGCTGCCGATCCCAGTGGAAGCCATGAGGAAGAGGAGCAGAGAACCCACTCTGGAAGAGGAAGCAGAGCAGGAAGAAGAGGAAGCAGAGCAGCAAGAAGAGGAAGAGGAGTCGAGAACCCCCTCTGGAAGAGGAAGCAGAGCAGCAGCAGCAAGAAGAGGAAGAGGAGCTGAGAACCCCCTCTGGAAGAGGAAGCAGAGCAGCAACAGCAAGAAGAGGAAGAGGAGCAGAGAACCTGCTCTGGAGAACGAAGCAGAGCAGCAAGAAGAAGAGGAGGATGAGGAGGATGAGGCCAGCCCTAGGCTCACCCCTTTACCTGGGCGCTGCCCCCCGGGCCGGGGTCGGTGTCAGCTCGGGGGTAGGTGTGGAAGGGGCGTCCGGGCGCCGTCTTCAGCCCCTCCCGGGGGGCACCGGGGCCGTCGGGGGGCCGCAGGTCGGGCCCCGAGAGCGGGCGCTGCTCGCGGGCCGGGGGCCGCGGGGGCCCCTCCCCGGCCGAGCTGGATTTGGGGCGGCCCCCGGGGGGATGGGGGCGAGCCTGGGGGTCCGGCCGGGGCTGGGGGGGCGCCGGGGCCAGGCCGTTCTCCGGGCAGGGGCAGGGGGGGCTGTCCCGGCGCAGGGAGTTGGAGCGGGACACGGACACGGCCGCCAGCTCGTCCAGGAGCCACGCCAGGGTCCGGTCACGGCCCCCGGGGGTCCCATCCTGGGGCCCTTTGGAGCCGCGCACGATGGGCTGCGGGAACGGGGGGGACACACGAGGGGAAAAAACCAACAGAAAAGTGACGTGGAATGGCTGCAGGACGGGCACAGGGGAGGGGGATTGGCTGGGGAGAGTCCCAGAGGCAGAAACTGGGGCTAGCCTTGATGGGAGCGTCCCAAAATATTGGGGGGGTTTGAAGGGGTGGGAATGGGGGGAACCTCAGGGCTGACATGGGAATGGGGGATGTGGGAACATGGGGGGATGTGGGAAGGAAGGGGGGACACACACAACGGGGAAGGGATCAGGTGGGAGTGACCCCAAGTCCCCATGGGGTGGGGCTGGTTCAGGGTGTGGGGAAGGGTCTCACTGGGGGATCCCTGTCCCGGGGGACCCAATCGTCACCTCCCTGCCCCAAGACCCCCAAATTCCTCCCAGTTTGACCCCAAAGAGCATCCAGGACATCCTTATATACTGCAAGACCCCACATTCCCCCAAACCCATCCCAGGGACTGAATGAGCCCCTACCTCCCCCTATAATCCCCAAATCCCCCGGTCCATAACTCCCCCAATTTGTCTTTTTGGGAGATAGGAAAGGCATGGGGGCCCAGCTCCCACTTCCCTGACCCCCAAATCCCTCCCAGTTTGGCTTTTTGAGTGGCTGGCATCCCCTGAACTGCTCCACAACCCCCCAATATCAAACAACCCCAAAATCCCCTCATTCCAAGAGCCCCAAACTGCCCCAAATTCAACCCCAAAGAGCACCCAGCACCCCGTTACGTCCTCCACACCATTCCAAGACCCCCAAACCGCCCCAAATTCAACCCCACAGATTACCCAGCACCCCGTTACCCCCTCCAGGACCCCAAACCCAGAACGCCGACCCCGTTTGTGCCCTCCCCACCCCAGGACCCCCCGCATTCCCGAGGTTTTCCCACCTTGTGGGCCCCGCGGATGGCGGTGATGCAGGCGGGGTCCACGAGGGGCTTGGGGCGCCGGGCGGACTCCTCGAGCAGCCCCTGCCACTGGCGGGGCAGCCCCGTGAAGCGCTGCTCCGAGGGGTCGTAGCCCGTGTGCACCCGGTGCTCGAAGTTGGACGGCGCCGAGATCTCCACGCGCTTCTTCTTCTTGGAGAACATGGCCCGGGCCGCGCTCCTGGGAACGGGGGCAAACATCCAGATTGAGGGGGGTGGGAAACCTCCTAAGTGAGGTGGGAAATGGGAGCTGGCGGCAGGAATGGTGTCAGACCCCAAAATCCAGCCCTGGGAATGAGAACGGTCCCTGAAATCCAGCCCTGAGAACAAGGTCAGCCCTGAAAATCCTGCTGCTGGAATGGTTTTCATCCATCCACCAACCACTTCCATCCAAAATCCCCCACTTTTATCCAATTACTTTCCATTTCTCCCCCAAATCCAAGCTTGGAACCACCAGAAATTCCCACTTGGAAATGAGATTAATCTATTAACCCATTAACCCAACCTGAACCAACAAACAGATTTAAAGCACCTCGAAAAGCCACAAAAAATCTGCTTTTCCTGGGATTCCAGTGCCAGGATCAGTGCTCTGGGGCACCATCCGAGGGTTTGACCACAAAAAATCTGCTTTTCCTGGGATTCCAGTGCCAGGATCAGTGCTCTGGGGCACCATCCGAGGGTTTGATTTCATTCCCTGTTTTTCCACGTTTTTCCTGCACGTTCCAGGCCACGAACGAGCTTAGCTGGGAGGGTTTTGGGCCTGTGATCCCAGTGGGGGCACAAATCCCACCGGGAAAGGCCCCAAAATCCCATGGATCCTGGGCGGGTCCATTTTTCCCACTTTCACTGCTTTTTTCTGGTGGCAATTTCCCCGTTTCCTCCCAGTTTTTCCCATCTCCTTGGCTCAATCCCATTTTCCAGGCTCCAGAATCCTGCTGCTTTCAAGGTTTTCTCACTGTTTTTTCCCAATCTTTGAGAATTTCTCCTTAAAACAATGACCCATCATACAGTTTTTCTTCTCCTCCTCTTTCACTTCTACCCCAGCCAAAAGCTGCCAGAATTCCGTGTTTTCTCCGTTTTCCCCGCTCATCCTGGGCTGATCCCTCCTTGCAGCCTCCTAGGAATCCTCTGGGGATTGCCAAAATCCCATTTTCTGACGGAAAACTCTCCCGGTTTGGGGAAATTGCAGCTGAGTTTGGGGGGTTTTGATTAAAATCTGCTGCATTTGGGCTTTTCTCCATGGGAAACATCTGAGGATGATCCAGCTCAGCTAGGATGAGGTGCAGCATCCGTAACCTCTGGACACCAAATCCACGGGATTTCACCCCAAAACCTCTCTTTTTTCCAGATGGTTGTGGAAATCTGGCAGCACTTGGCAGGGGCAGAGAGGTCCTGAGGAATTCCAGAGGGTGGGATGGGGACCAGGAGGGGGTGAAGTTGTTCCTCAGCCCTTCCCAGGCCGCATTCCTGGGATCCCAGTAGGGTTTAATTAGTCACCAATTAACGAGGAACTGAATCTGCACCGGGCAGGATAATCTCCTGTTTTTCCTAAAATTCCCAACAAAATCCCACAAATTCCCCCCAAAATCAGCAGCACTCAGGCTGTGCCCTGGTGGGAATTGTGCTCCCCAGAAAGGGTTGACAATCCCCGGGTAAAGCAGGCTGGGAAGGGGCTGGAATCCTGGGAAGGGGCTGGAATCCCAGGATTCCCCACCGAGGGGTCAGAACTCCTGGGAAAGCCAGGGCAGGAATTCTGGGATTCCCCACAAAGGGGGCTGGAATTCCCACCGGGAAGGGGGCTGGAATCCCCACCGAGGGGTCAGAATTCCAGGAAAAGCCAGGCCAGGGCCTGAGCGGGTTGGACTGGCCAAGCTGGATCTGCAGCAGCAGGAGGAGGAGGAGGAGGAGGAGGAGAAGAAGTGCCGGCCTTTGCTCTGGAGGAATCCTGGAATTCCAGGAATCCGGAGCCTCGGAAGCTCAGGGGAACAGGAAAAAAAAAAAAAGATCTGGGAAGGGAACCAGGAAACCAGGAGATCCCGGAAAAAGGGGAATGAAGGGCTCAGAGCTTCTAGGAAAACCGGGACGGAAAACTGGGAAGGGAGAGAGCAGGGAAACGAGGGAGAAGAACCAGGAAAGGGAAAAAGTGTGGAAGAGGAGAAAGAGGAATTCTGTCGAAATTCTGCCCCTCTTCCTGCAGCACGAAGTTTCCCCAGAGCTGGAAGTGCAGGGAGAGGGAGGGAGGTCAGGAATCTCCGGCTCGGGGCAAAGGCAGGGCCAATTAACGAGGATCCAATTGAAAAAGCAAATCCCTCCCCAAAATCCAGGAAAATCCAAATCCCTCCCGGGCTGGCCCGGGAGCACCTCCAGAAAACCCAAATATTGCTCCCAGGGCTTTTACCCCATGGGAAACGAACAAACTAAAAGATTAATCAAAGCAGGAATATCCTTGGAATTTCTTCCCGGAAACTCCTGCTCGTCCCTCAGCTGTTAACGAGGTGTTGGTGACCGAATTCCCACCTTTTACCCCCAAAACCAAACGGGGAATGGGAGCAGGGGGAAGTTTCTGGCCATTTCCAAAGGATTGCTGGATCTTTTCCACATCTGGGTATTTCCCATAAACCTAATTTCCACTTATTTCCAAACCAACCCCGGGTCAACCCCTCTATCCCACCATTGCTTATTTGAAAATTCACTAAATTCCAGAGAAAACGCAAATAAATTCCAAATCCAGAGGCTTTTCTGATTTTTTTCTCTTTTTCCTCCTTTTCCATTGAGGAATGGAGACAGGTGCACCACAGAAAACCAGTGGGGATGGCAATTTCCCTTCCTGATGTGCCAAAATTGGGGGGAAACGCTGTCTTTGAGGAGTCAGGACATTCCTGAGAAATCCCAGCACCCCTCCGCCTTGGGGTTCCTGAACCAAATCCACGGGAAAAACCCATCCCAGGGCTCTGGATGGGATTGTGGGGAGGAGACCCCCAAAATCCCCGCGGCATCAGAAATTCCGGGAATTAACTCGGAATTCGCTTCCTACCTTCCGCCAAGGGAAAACTTTCCTGCCTCAGCTCCGCGTTCCGGCTCCTCCGCTCAAAATGCTGCATGAGGAGAAGGGAATTCCCTCAGAAGCAGCCGCGAGCCCCCATTTTGGGGAGTTTTTGGGGTTTTTTTAGGGCGGGGGACGGTGGGATCCATATTCCCAACCCCAGAGCTTCCCCAGGCTGCTGTTGCCACCCCTCCGGCGATTTGGGGAGCCTCAAACCGGCCCCAAGCCCGCCCCCCTCCATCACCGAACAACCCCTTGGCTTTGGGGGGTCTCCAAATCCTCGCGAAATCCCCAAACCCGCCCCAAATCCCCCCCAGGCCCCCCTCAGGCCTCACTCGGCCTCCGCCGCCGCCATGTTGGGATCCAGCCACATCCGGGTCCTCCCACGCCCGCGTCGCCGCGGCGACAAACCACGCCTCCCAAGGGCGGGGACACAGGCGGGAGGGCGGGGCGATCCATAAATGGGCAAAGAGCGGACGATTGGGAGCCAAATATGGGTAAGAGGCGTGGCCTAGGCAGGGCGGAGCCGAATATGGGTGGGGAGATAATTTTGGGGCGGGAGTTATAGGTGGGAGGGGGCGGGGCCTAACGCGGAAGTTACCGCTGAGGGGGCGGATCTCCAGCGATCAGTTGAAGTCTGACCAATCACCGCGCGAATCACGGAGATTGGCATCTACGCTATCCAATCGCAGCGCGGTACGCTCAGAGCCGAGTAAGATGGCGGTGCGGTGAGGGGAACGTGCGGGCTCCAGTGCCGCCGCTCCCCAGTGGTTTTTAGGACATTCCTGAGGAATTCCGCTGCCCTCCCCGGGCAGTTCTGATCGCTTCTTCTCCTTTCAGAGCCTCGGAGATGTCGCTGCGCGCCGTGCTCAGGGCCGCCGCCTCGCTGCCGCGCTACAGTGCGTAAAATTCCCCTTCCTCCCCAAAACCCCCCAAACCCCAAACTGGGCACTGGGGGAGGCACTGGGAAGTGTCCTGGGGGTACTGGGAAGGGTGGTGGGGGACACTGGGAAGGGTGTTGGGGGTACTGGAGGCGCTGGGAAAGATGATGGGGACACTGGGAAAGCTGGTGGAGGACCCTGGGGTCACCGGGGACGGGTGGTGGGGGTACTGGGACGGGTCCTGGGGGTACTGGGAAGGGTCCTGGGTGTACCAGAGGAACTGGGCAGGTCCCCAAAGGGGACCTCTCCCAAACCCTC
>JANCRA010000544.1:0-29729 GCA_024362935.1 Setophaga petechia
GTCCCAAGCAAAAATGTGGGGAGGCAGCCATGTTGTGGCACTTTTTCGATCACCTTGGGATGCCTTCGCCTGCTGAATTGTGTCTGGAGCTCAAGCCTTTCTCATTTAAAAAACCCTTAACCTTGGCGGAACCCTAACCCTAGCCCTAGACAGGTAAATCAGCCTAGGGTTAGGGATGGCACCAAAGAAAAAGCTGTGGAGGCAGCCATGTTGTGGTACTTTTGCGCTCCCCTTTGGGATACCTTGTGCAGTCGCAGTGTGCCTGGAGCTCAGGGCTTTCTTGATTAAAAAACCCTTACCCTTGGCGTAACCTTAACCCCTGAACTGTTAAATCAGCCTAGGTTAGGGACGGTCCCAAGGAAAAATGTGCGGAGGCAGCCATGTTGTGGCACTTTTTCGATCCCCTTGGGATGCCTTTGCTAGCAGGATTGTGTCTGGAGCTCAAGCCTTTCTCATTTAAAAAACCCTAACCCTAGGCGTAACCCTAACCCTAGCCCTAGACAGGTAAATCAGCCTAGGGTTAGGGATGGCACCAAAGAAAAAGCTGTGGAGGCAGCCATGTTGTGGCACTTTTGCGCTCCCCTTGGTATACCTTTTGCAGTCGCAGTGTGCCTGGAGCTAAGGGCTTTCTGGATTAAAAAGCCCTTACCCTAGACGTAACCCTAACCTCTAAACTGGTAAATCAGCCTAGGGTTAGGGACGGTCCCAAGGAAAAATGGGCGGAGGCAGCCATGTTGTGGCACTTTTTCGATCCCCTTGGGATGCCTTTGCCTGCTGAATTGTGTCTGGAGCTCAAGCCTTTCTCATTTAAAAAACCCTAACCCTAGGCGTAACCCTAACCCTAGCCCTAGACAGGTAAATCAGCCTAGGGTTAGGGATGGCACTAAAGAAAAAGCTGTGGAGGCAGCGATGTTGTGGCACTTTTGCGCTCCCCTTGGCATACCTTTTGCAGTCCTGTGTGCCTGGAGCTCAGGGCTTTCTGGATTAAAAAGCCCTTACCCTAGACGTAACCCTAACTCCTAAACTAGTAAATAAGCGTAGGGTTAGGGACGGTCCCAAAGAAAAATGTGCGGAGGCAGCCATGTTGTGGCACTTTTTCGATCCCCTTGGGATGCCTTTGCCTGTTGAATTGTGTCTGGAGCTCAAGCCTTTCTCATTTAAAAAACCCTAACCCTAGGCGTAACCCTAACCCTAGCCCTAGACAGGTAAATCAGCCTAGGGTTAGGGATGGCACCAAAGAAAAAGCTGTGGAGGCAGCCATGTTGTGGGACTTTTGCGCTCCCCTTGGCATACCTTTTGCAGTCCTGTGTCCCTGGAGCTAAGGGCTTTCTGGATTAAAAAACCCTTACTCTAGGCGTAACCCTAACTCCTAAACTAGTAAATCAGCCTAGGGTTAGGGACGGTCCCAAGGAAAAATGTGCGGAGGCAGCCATGTTGTGGCACTTTTTCGATCCCCTTGGGATGCCTTTGCCTGCTGAATTGTGTCTGGAGCTCAAGCCTTTCTCATTTAAAAAACCCTAACCCTAGGCGTAACCCTAACCCTAGCCCTAGACAGGTAAATCAGCCTAGGGTTAGGGATGGAACCAAAGAAACAGCTGTGGAGGCAGCGATGTTGTGGCACTTTTGCGCTCCCCTTGGCATACCTTTTGCAGTCCTGTGTGCCTGGAGCTCAGGGCTTTCTGGATTAAAAAGCCCTTACCCTAGACGTAACCCTAACCTCTAAACTGGTAAATCAGGCTAGGGTTAGGGAAGGTCCCAAGGAAAAATGTGGGGAGGCAGCCATGTTGTGGCACTTTTTCGATCCCCTTGGGATGCCTTTGCTAGCAGGATTGTGTCTGGAGCTCAAGCCTTTCTCATTTAAAAAACCCTAACCCTAGGCGTAACCCTAACCCTAGCCCTAGACAGGTAAATCAGCCTAGGGTTAGGGATAGCCCCAAAGAAAAAGCTGTGGGGGCAGCCATGTTTTGGCTCTTTTGCGCTCCCCTTGGGATACCTTTTGCAGTCGCAGTGTGCCTGGAGCTCAGGGCTTTCTGGATTAAAAAACCCTTACTCTAGGCGTAACCCTAACCCCTAAACTAGTAAATCAGCCTAGGGTTAGGGACGGTCCCAAAGAAAAATGTGCGGAGGCAGCCATGTTGTGGCACTTTTTCGATCCCCTTGGGATGCCTTTGCCTGCTGAATTGTGTCTGGAGCTCAAGCCTTTCTCATTTAAAAAACCCTAACCCTAGGCGTCACCCTAACCCTAGCCCTAGACAGGTAAATCAGCCTAGGGTTAGGGATGGCACCAAAGAAAAAGCTGTGGAGGCAGCCATGTTGTGGCACTTTTGCGCTCCCCTTGGCATACCTTTTGCAGTCCTGTGTGCCTGGAGCTCAGGGCTTTCTGGATTAAAAAGCCCTTACCCTAGACGTAACCCTAACCTCTAACCTGGTAAATCAGCTTAGGGTTAGGGACGTCCCAAGGAAAAATGTTGGGAGGCAGCCATGTTGTGGCACTTTTACGATCCCCTTGGGATGCCTTTGCCTGCTGAATTGTGTCTGGAGCTCAAGCCTTTCTCATTTAAAAAACCCTAACCCTAGGCGTAACCCTAACCCTAGCCCTAGACAGGTAAATCAGCCTAGGGTTAGGGATGGAACCAAAGAAAAAGCTGTGGAGGCAGCGATGTTGTGGCACTTTTGCGTTCCCTTTGGCATACCTTTTGCAGTCGCAGTGTGCCTGGAGCTCAGGGCTTTCTGGATTAAAATGTCCTTAATCTAGGCGTTACCCTAGCCTCTAAACTGGTAAATCAGCCTAGGGTTAGAGACGGTCCCAAGGAAAAATGTGCGGAGGCAGCCTTGTTGTGGCACTTTTGCGCTCCCCTTGGGATACCTTTTGCAGTCGCAGTGTGCCTGGAGCTCCAGGCTTTCTGTATTAAAAAGCCCATACCCTAGACGTAACCCTAACCTCTAAACTCGTAAATCAGCCTAGGGTTAGGAACGTCCCAAGGAAAAATGTGCGGAGGCAGCCATGTTGTGGCACTTTTTCTATCCCCTTGGGATGCCTTTGCCTGCTGAATTGTGTCTGGAGCTCAAGCCTTTCTCATTTAAAAAACCCTAACCCTAGGCGTAACCCTAACCCTAGCCCTAGACAGGTAAATCAGCCTAGGGTTAGGGATGGCACCAAAGAAAAAGCTGTGGAGGCAGCCATGTTGTGGCACTTTTGCGCTCCCCTTGGCATACCTTTTGCAGTCCTGTGTGCCTGGAGCTCAGGGCTTTCTGGATTAAAAAGCCCTTACCCTAGACGTAACCCTAACCTCTAAGCTGGTAAATCAGCCTAGGTTAGGGACGTCCCAAGGAAAAATGTGGGGAGGCAGCCATGTTGTGGCACTTTTTCGATCCCCTTGGGATGCCTTTGCCTGCTGAATTGTGTCTGGAGCTCAAGCCTTTCTCATTTAAAAAACCCTAACCCTAGGCATAACCCTAACCCTAGCCCTAGACAGGTAAATCAGCCTAGGGTTAGGGATGGCACCAAAGAAAAAGCTGTGGAGGCAGCCATGTTGTGGCACTTTTGCGCTCCCCTTGGCATACCTTTTGCAGTCGCAGTGTGCCTGGAGCTCCGGGCTTTCTTGATTAAAAAACCCTTACCCTTGGCGTAACCTTAACCCCTGAACTGTTAAATCAGCCTAGGTTAGGGACGGTCCAAAGGAAAAATGTGCGGAGGCAGCCATGTTGTGGCACTTTTTCGATCCCCTTGGGATGCCTTTGCTAGCAGGATTGTGTCTGGAGCTCAAGCCTTTCTCATTTAAAAAACCCTAACCCTAGGCGTAACCCTAACCCTAGCCCTAGACAGGTAAATCAGCCTAGGGTTAGGGATGGCACCAAAGAAAAAGCTGTGGAGGCAGCCATGTTGTGGCACTTTTGCGCTCCCCTTGGCATACCTTTTGCAGTCGCAGTGTGCCTGGAGCTCCGGGCTTTTTGGATTAAAATGTCCTTAATCTAGGCGTTACCCTAGCCTCTAAACTGGTAAATCAGCCTAGGGTTAGGAACGTCCCAAGTAAAAATGAGCGGAGGCAGCCATGTTGTGGCACTTTTTCGATCCCCTTGGGATGCCTTTGCCTGCTGAATTGTGTCTGGAGCTCAAGCCTTTCTCATTTAAAAAACCCTAACCCTAGGCGTAACCCTAACCCTAGCCCTAGACAGGTAAATCAGCCTAGGGTTAGGGATAGCCCCAAAGAAAAAGCTGTGGAGGCAGCCATGTTGTGGCACTTTTGCGCGCCCCTTGGGATACCTTTTGCAGTCGCAGTGTGCCTGGAGCTCAGGGCTTTTTGGATTAAAAAGCCCTTACCCTAGACGTAACCCTAACCTCTAAACTGGTAAATCAGGCTAGGGTTAGGGAAGGTCCCAAGGAAAAATGTGCGGAGGCAGCCATGTTGTGGCACTTTTTCGATCCCATTGGGATGCCTTTGCTAGCAGGATTGTGTCTGGAGCTCAAGCCTTTCTCATTTAAAAAACCCTAACCCTAGGCGTAACCCTAACCCTAGCCCTAGACAGGTAAATCAGCCTAGGGTTAGGGATAGCCCTAAAGTAAAAGCTGTGGAGGCAGCCATGTTTTGGCGCTTTTGCGCTCCCCTTGGGATACCTTTTGCAGTCGCAGTGTGCCTGGAGCTCCAGGCTTTCTGGATTAAAAAGCCCTTACCCTAGACGTAACCCTAACCTCTAACCTGGTAAATCAGCCTACAGTTAGGAACGGTCCCAAGGAAAAATGTGCGGAGGCAGCCATGTTGTGGCACTTTTTCGATCCCCTTGGGATGCCTTTGCCTGCTGAATTGTGTCTGGAGCTCAAGCCTTTCTCATTTAAAAAACCCTAACCCTAGGCGTAACCCTAACCCTAGCCCTAGACAGGTAAATCAGCCTAGGGTTAGGGATGGCACCAAAGAAAAAGCTGTGGAGGCAGCCATGTTGTGGCACTTTTGCGCTCCCCTTGGCATACCTTTTGCAGTCCTGTGTGCCTGGAGCTCAGGGCTTTCTGGATTAAAAAGCCCTTACCCTAGACGTAACCCTAACCTCTAACCTGGTTAATCAGCCTAGGGTTAGGGACGTCCCAAGGAAAAATGTGCGGAGGCAGCCATGTTGTGGCACTTTTTCGATCCCCTTGGGATGCCTTTGCCTGCTGAATTGTGTCTGGAGCTCAAGCCTTTCTCATTTAAAAAACCCTAACCCTAGGCGTAACCCTAACCCTAGCCCTAGACAGGTAAATCAGCCTAGGGTTAGGGATGGAACCAAAGAAAAAGCTGTGGAGGCAGCGATGTTGTGGCACTTTTGCGTTCCCTTTGGCATACCTTTTGCAGTCGCAGTGTGCCTGGAGCTCAGGGCTTTCTGGATTAAAATGTCCTTAATCTAGGCGTTACCCTAGCCTCTAAACTGGTAAATCAGCCTAGGGTTAGGGACGGTCCCAAGGAAAAATGTGGGGAGTCAGCCATGTTGTGGCACTTTTTCGATCCCCTTGGGATGCCTTTGCCTGCTGAATTGTGTCTGGAGCTCAAGCCTTTCTCATTTAAAAAACCCTAACCCTAGGCGTAACCCTAACCCTAGCCCTAGACAGGTAAATCAGCCTAGGGTTAGGGATGGCACCAAAGAAAAAGCTGTGGGGGCAGCCATGTTTTGGCGCTTTTGCGCTCTCCTTGGGATACCTTTTGCAGTCGCAGTGTGCCTGGAGCTCAGGGCTTTCTGGATTAAAAAACCCTGACTCTAGGCGTAACCCTAACCCCTAAACTAGTAAATCAGCCTAGGGTTAGGGACGGTCCCAAAGAAAAATGTGCGGAGGCAGCCATGTTGTGGCACTTTTTCGATCCCCTTGGGATGCCTTTGCCTGCTGAATTGTGTCTGGAGCTCAAGCCTTTCTCATTTAAAAAACCCTAACCCTAGGCGTAACCCTAACCCTAGCCCTAGACAGGTAAATCAGCCTAGGGTTAGGGATAGCCCCAAAGAAAAATCTGTGGAGGCAGCGATGTTGGGGCGCTTTTGCGCTCCCCTTAGCATACCTTGTGCAGTCGCAGTGTGCCTGGATCTCAGGGCTTTTTGGATTAAAAAGTCCTTATTCTAGGCATTACCCTAGCCTCTAAAGCGGTAAATCAGCCTAGGTTTAGTGACGGTCCCAAGGAAAAATGTGCGGAGGCAGCCATGTTGTGGCACTTTTTCGATCCCCTTGGGATGCCTTCGCCTGCTGAATTGTGTCTGGAGCTCAAGCCTTTCTCATTTAAAAAACCCTAACCCTAGGCGGAACCCTAACCCTAGCCCTAGACAGGTAAATCAGCCTAGGGTTAGGGATGGCACCAAAGAAAAAGCTGTGGAGGCAGCCATGTTGTGGTACTTTTGCGCTCCCCTTGGGATACCTTGTGCAGTCGCAGTGTGCCTGGAGCTCAGGGCTTTCTTGATTAAAAAACCCTTACCCTGGGCGTAACCTTAACCCCTGAACTGTTAAATCAGCCTAGGTTAGGGACGGTCCCAAGGAAAAATGTGCGGAGGCAGCCATGTTGTGGCACTTTTTCGATCCCCTTGGGATGCCTTTGCTAGCAGGATTGTGTCTGGAGCTCAAGACTTTCTCATTTAAAAAACCCTAACCCTAGGCGTAACCCTAACCCTAGCCCTAGACAGGTAAATCAGCCTAGGGTTAGGGATGGAACCAAAGAAAAAGCTGTGGAGGCAGCGATGTTGTGGCACTTTTGCGCTCCCCTTGGCATACCTTTTGCAGTCCTGTGTGCCTGGAGCTCCGGGCTTTCTGGATTGAAAAACCCTTACTCTAGGCGTTACCCTAACTCCTAAACTAGTAAATCAGCCTAGGTTTAGGGACGGTCCCAAGGAAAAATGGGCGGAGGCAGCCATGTTGTGGCACTTTTTCGATCCCCTTGGGATGCCTTTGCCTGCTGAATTGTGTCTGGAGCTCAAGCCTTTCTCATTTAAAAAACCCTAACCCTAGGCATAACCCTAACCCTAGCCCTAGACAGGTAAATCAGCCTAGGGTTAGGGATGGCACCAAAGAAAAAGCTGTGGAGGCAGCCATGTTGTGGCACTTTTGCGCTCCCCTTGGCATACCTTTTGCAGTCGCAGTGTGCCTGGAGCTCCGGGCTTTTTGGATTAAAATGTCCTTAATCTAGGCGTTACCCTAGCCTCTAAACTGGTAAATCAGCCTAGGGTTAGGAACGTCCCAAGGAAAAATGTGCGGAGGCAGCCATGTTGTGGCACTTTTTCGATCCCCTTGGGATGCCTTTGCCTGCTGAATTGTGTCTGGAGCTCAAGCCTTTCTCATTTAAAAAACCCTAACCCTAGGCGTAACCCTAACCCTAGCCCTAGACAGGTAAATCAGCCTAGGGTTAGGGATGGCACCAAAGAAAAAGCTGTGGAGGCAGCCATGTTGTGGCACTTTTGCGCTCCCCTTGGCATACCTTTTGCAGTCCTGTGTGCCTGGAGCTCAGGGCTTTCTGGATTAAAAAGCCCTTACCCTAGACGTAACCCTAACCTCTAACCTGGTAAATCAGCCTAGGGTTAGGGACAGTCCCAAGGAAAAATGTGCGGAGGCAGCCATGTTGTGGCACTTTTTCGATCCCCTTGGGATGCCTTCGCCTGCTGAATTGTGTCTGGAGCTCAAGCCTTTCTCATTAAAAAAACCCTAACCCTAGGCATAACCCTAACCCTAGCCCTAGACAGGTAAATCAGCCTAGGGTTAGGGATGGCACCAAAGAAAAAGCTGTGGAGGCAGCCATGTTGTGGCACTTTTGCGCTCCCCTTGGCATACCTTTTGCAGTCGCAGTGTGCCTGGAGCTCCGGGCTTTCTGGATTAAAATGTCCTTAATCTAGGCGTTACCCTAGCCTCTAAACTGGTAAATCAGCCTAGGGTTAGGGACAGTCCCAAGCAAAAATGTGGGGAGGCAGCCATGTTGTGGCACTTTTTCGATCACCTTGGGATGCCTTCGCCTGCTGAATTGTGTCTGGAGCTCAAGCCTTTCTCATTTAAAAAACCCTTAACCTTGGCGGAACCCTAACCCTAGCCCTAGACAGGTAAATCAGCCTAGGGTTAGGGATGGCACCAAAGAAAAAGCTGTGGAGGCAGCCATGTTGTGGTACTTTTGCGCTCCCCTTTGGGATACCTTGTGCAGTCGCAGTGTGCCTGGAGCTCAGGGCTTTCTTGATTAAAAAACCCTTACCCTTGGCGTAACCTTAACCCCTGAACTGTTAAATCAGCCTAGGTTAGGGACGGTCCCAAGGAAAAATGTGCGGAGGCAGCCATGTTGTGGCACTTTTTCGATCCCCTTGGGATGCCTTTGCTAGCAGGATTGTGTCTGGAGCTCAAGCCTTTCTCATTTAAAAAACCCTAACCCTAGGCGTAACCCTAACCCTAGCCCTAGACAGGTAAATCAGCCTAGGGTTAGGGATGGCACCAAAGAAAAAGCTGTGGAGGCAGCCATGTTGTGGCACTTTTGCGCTCCCCTTGGTATACCTTTTGCAGTCGCAGTGTGCCTGGAGCTAAGGGCTTTCTGGATTAAAAAGCCCTTACCCTAGACGTAACCCTAACCTCTAAACTGGTAAATCAGCCTAGGGTTAGGGACGGTCCCAAGGAAAAATGGGCGGAGGCAGCCATGTTGTGGCACTTTTTCGATCCCCTTGGGATGCCTTTGCCTGCTGAATTGTGTCTGGAGCTCAAGCCTTTCTCATTTAAAAAACCCTAACCCTAGGCGTAACCCTAACCCTAGCCCTAGACAGGTAAATCAGCCTAGGGTTAGGGATGGCACTAAAGAAAAAGCTGTGGAGGCAGCGATGTTGTGGCACTTTTGCGCTCCCCTTGGCATACCTTTTGCAGTCCTGTGTCCCTGGAGCTAAGGGCTTTCTGGATTAAAAAACCCTTACTCTAGGCGTAACCCTAACTCCTAAACTAGTAAATCAGCGTAGGGTTAGGGACGGTCCCAAGGAAAAATGGGCGGAGGCAGCCATGTTGTGGCACTTTTTCGATCCCCTTGGGATGCCTTTGCCTGCTGAATTGTGTCTGGAGCTCAAGCCTTTCTCATTTAAAAAACCCTAACCCTAGGCGTAACCCTAACCCTAGCCCTAGACAGGTAAATCAGCCTAGGGTTAGGGATGGCACCAAAGAAAAAGCTGTGGAGGCAGCCATGTTGTGGGACTTTTGCGCTCCCCTTGGCATACCTTTTGCAGTCCTGTGTCTCTGGAGCTAAGGGCTTTCTGGATTAAAAAACCCTTACTCTAGGCGTAACCCTAACTCCTAAACTAGTAAATCAGCGTAGGGTTAGGGACGGTCCCAAGGAAAAATGTGCGGAGGCAGCCATGTTGTGGCACTTTTTCGATCCCCTTGGGATGCCTTTGCCTGCTGAATTGTGTCTGGAGCTCAAGCCTTTCTCATTTAAAAAACCCTAACCCTAGGCGTAACCCTAACCCTAGCCCTAGACAGGTAAATCAGCCTAGGGTTAGGGATAGCCCCAAAGAAAAAGCTGTGGAGGCAGACATGTTGTGGCACTTTTGCGCTCCCCTTGGGATACCTTTTGCAGTCGAAGTGTGCCTGGAGCTCCAGGCTTTCTGTGTTAAAAAGCCCATACCTAGACGTAACCCTAACCTCTAAGCTCGTAAATCAGCCTAGGGTAAGGAACGTCCCAAGGAAAAATGTGCGGAGGCAGCCATGTTGTGGCACTTTTTCTATCCCCTTGGGATGCCTTTGCCTGCTGAATTGTGTCTGGAGCTCAAGCCTTTCTCATTTAAAAAACCCTAACCCTAGGCGTAACCCTAACCCTAGCCCTAGACAGGTAAATCAGCCTAGGGTTAGGGATGGCACCAAAGAAAAAGCTGTGGAGGCAGCCATGTTGTGGCACTTTTGCGCTCCCCTTGGCATACCTTTTGCAGTCCTGTGTGCCTGGAGCTCAGGGCTTTCTGGATTAAAAAGCCCTTACCCTAGACGTAACCCTAACCTCTAACCTGGTAAATCAGCTTAGGGTTAGGGACCTCCCAAGGAAAAATGTGCGGAGGCAGCCATGTTGTGGCACTTTTTCGATCCCATTGGGATGCCTTTGCCTGCTGAATTGTGTCTGGAGCTCAAGCCTTTCTCATTTAAAAAACCCTAACCCTAGGCGTAACCCTAACCCTAGCCCTAGACAGGTAAATCAGCCTAGGGTTAGGGATGGAACCAAAGAAAAAGCTGTGGAGGCAGCGATGTTGGGGCGCTTTTGCGCTCCCCTTGGGATACCTTGTGCAGTCGCAGTGTGCCTGGATCTCAGGGCTTTTTGGATTAAAAAGTCCTTATTCTAGGCATTACCCTAGCCTCTAAAGCGGTAAATCAGCCTAGGGTTAGTGACGGTCCCAAAGAAAAATGTGCGGAGGCAGCCATGTTGTGGTACTTTTTCGATCCCCTTGGGATGCCTTTGCCTGCTGAAATGTGTCTGGAGCTCAAGCCTTTCTCATTTAAAAAACCCTAACCCTAGGCATAACCCTAACCCTAGCCCTAGACAGGTAAATCAGCCTAGGGTTAGGGATGGCACCAAAGAAAAAGCTGTGGAGGCAGCCATGTTGTGGCACTTTTGCGCTCCCCTTGGCATACCTTTTGCAGTCGCAGTGTGCCTGGAGCTCCGGGCTTTCTGGATTAAAATGTCCTTAATCTAGGCGTTACCCTAGCCTCTAAACTGGTAAATCAGCCTAGGGTTAGGGACAGTCCCAAGGAAAAATGTGCGGAGGCAGCCATGTTGTGGCACTTTTTCGATCACCTTGGGATGCCTTCGCCTGCTGAATTGTGTCTGGAGCTCAAGCCTTTCTCATTTAAAAAACCCTTAACCTTGGCGGAACCCTAACTCTAGCCCTAGACAGGTAAATCAGCCTAGGGTTAGGGATGGCACCAAAGAAAAAGCTGTGGAGGCAGCCATGTTGTGGTACTTTTGCGCTCCCCTTTGGGATACCTTGTGCAGTTGCAGTGTGCCTGGAGCTCCGGGCTTTCTTGATTAAAAAACCCTTACCCTTGGCGTAACCCTAACTCCTAAACTAGTAAATCAGTGTAGGGTTAGGGACGGTCCCAAGGAAAAATGTGCGGAGGCAGCCATGTTGTGGCACTTTTTCGATCCCCTTGGGATGCCTTCGCCTGCTGAATTGTGTCTGGAGCTCAAGCCTTTCTCATTTAAAAAACCCTAACCCTAGGCGTAACCCTAACCCTAGCCCTAGACAGGTAAATCAGCCTAGGGTTAGGTATGGCACCAAAGAAAAAGCTGTGGAGGCAGCGATGTTGTGGCACTTTTGCGCTCCCCTTGGCATACCTTTTGCAGTCCTGTGTGCCTGGAGCTCAGGGCTTTCTGGATTAAAAGCCCTTACCCTAGACGTAACCCTAACCTCTAAACTGCTAAATCAGGCTAGGGTTAGGGAAGGTCCCAAGGAAAAATGTGGGGAGGCAGCCATGTTGTGGCACTTTTTCGATCCCCTTGGGATGCCTTTGCCTGCTGAATTGTGTCTGGAGCTCAAGCCTTTCTCATTTAAAAAACCCTAACCCTAGGCGTAACCCTAACCCTAGCCCTAGACAGGTAAATCAGCCTAGGGTTAGGGATGGCACCAACGAAAAAGCTGTGGAGGCAGCCATGTTGTGGCACTTTTGCGCTCCCCTTGGGATACCTTTTGCAGTCGCAGTGTGCCTGGAGCTCAAGGCTTTTTGGATTAAAATGTCCGTAATCTAGGCGTTACCCTAGCCTCTAAACTGGTAAATCAGCCTAGGGTTAGAGACGTTCCCAAGGAAAAATGTGCGGAGGCAGCCATGTTGTGGCACTTTTTCGATCCCCTTGGGATGCCTTTGCCTGCTGAATTGTGTCTGGAGCTCAAGCCTTTCTCATTTAAAAAACCCTAACCCTAGGCGTAACCCTAACCCTAGCCCTAGACAGGTAAATCAGCCTAGGGTTAGGGATAGCCCCAAAGAAAAAGCTGTGGAGGCAGACATGTTGTGGCACTTTTGCGCTCCCCTTGGGATACCTTTTGCAGTCGCAGTGTGCCTGGAGCTCCAGGCTTTCTGTGTTAAAAAGCCCATACCCTAGACGTAACCCTAACCTCTAAACTCGTAAATCAGCCTAGGGTTAGGAACGTCCCAAGGAAAAATGTGCGGAGGCAGCCATGTTGTGGCACTTTTTCTATCCCCTTGGGATGCCTTTGCCTGCTGAATTGTGTCTGGAGCTCAAGCCTTTCTCATTTAAAAAACCCTAACCCTAGGCGTAACCCTAACCCTAGCCCTAGACAGGTAAATCAGCCTAGGGTTAGGGATGGCACCAAAGAAAAAGCTGTGGAGGCAGCCATGTTGTGGCACTTTTGCGCTCCCCTTGGCATACCTTTTGCAGTCCTGTGTGCCTGCAGCTCAGGGCTTTCTGGATTAAAAAGCCCTTACCCTAGACGTAACCCTAACCTCTAACCTGGTAAATCAGCTTAGGGTTAGGGACGTCCCAAGGAAAAATGTGCGGAGGCAGCCATGTTGTGGCACTTTTTCGATCCCCTTGGGATGCCTTTGCCTGCTGAATTGTGTCTGGAGCTCAAGCCTTTCTCATTTAAAAAACCCTAACCCTAGGCGTAACCCTAACCCTAGCCCTAGACAGGTAAATCAGCCTAGGGTTAGGGATGGCACCAAAGAAAAAGCAGTGGAGGCAGCGATGTTGTGGCACTTTTGCGTTCCCTTTGGCATACCTTTTGCAGTCGCAGTGTGCCTGGAGCTCAGGGCTTTCTGGATTAAAATGTCCTTAATCTAGGCGTTAACCTAGCCTCTAAACTGGTAAATCAGCCTAGGGTTAGGGACGGTCCCAAGGAAAAATGTGGGAGTCAGCCATGTTGTGGCACTTTTTCGATCCCCTTGGGATGCCTTTGCCTGCTGAATTGTGTCTGGAGCTCAAGCCTTTCTCATTTAAAAAACCCTAACCCTAGGCGTAACCCTAACCCTAGCCCTAGACAGGTAAATCAGCCTAGGGTTAGGGATGGCACTAAAGAAAAAGCTGTGGAGGCAGCGATGTTGTGGCACTTTTGCGCTCCCCTTGGCATACCTTTTGCAGTCCTGTGTCCCTGGAGCTAAGGGCTTTCTGGATTAAAAAACCCTTACTCTAGGCGTAACCCTAACTCCTAAACTAGTAAATCAGCGTAGGGTTAGGGACGGTCCCAAGGAAAAATGTGCGGAGGCAGCCATGTTGTGGCACTTTTTCGATCCCCTTGGGATGCCTTTGCCTGCTGAATTGTGTCTGGAGCTCAAGCCTTTCTCATTTAAAAAACCCTAACCCTAGGCGTAACCCTAACCCTAGCCCTAGACAGGTAAATCAGCCTAGGGTTAGGGATGGAACCAAAGAAACAGCTGTGGAGGCAGCGATGTTGTGGCACTTTTGCGCTCCCCTTGGCATACCTTTTGCAGTCCTGTGTGCCTGGAGCTCAGGGCTTTCTGGATTAAAAAGCCCTTACCCTAGACGTAACCCTAACCTCTAAACTGGTAAATCAGGCTAGGGTTAGGGAAGGTCCCAAGGAAAAATGTGGGGAGGCAGCCATGTTGTGGCACTTTTTCGATCCCCTTGGGATGCCTTTGCTAGCAGGATTGTGTCTGGAGCTCAAGCCTTTCTCATTTAAAAAACCCTAACCCTAGGCGTAACCCTAACCCTAGCCCTAGACAGGTAAATCAGCCTAGGGTTAGGGATGGCACCAAAGAAAAAGCTGTGGGGGCAGCCATGTTTTGGCTCTTTTGCGCTCCCCTTGGGATACCTTTTGCAGTCGCAGTGTGCCTGGAGCTCAGGGCTTTCTGGATTAAAAAACCCTTACTCTAGGCGTAACCCTAACCCCTAAACTAGTAAATCAGCCTAGGGTTAGGGACGGTCCCAAAGAAAAATGTGCGGAGGCAGCCATGTTGTGGCACTTTTTCGATCCCCTTGGGATGCCTTTGCCTGCTGAATTGTGTCTGGAGCTCAAGCCTTTCTCATTTAAAAAACCCTAACCCTAGGCGTCACCCTAACCCTAGCCCTAGACAGGTAAATCAGCCTAGGGTTAGGGATGGCACCAAAGAAAAAGCTGTGGAGGCAGCCATGTTGTGGCACTTTTGCGCTCCCCTTGGCATACCTTTTGCAGTCCTGTGTGCCTGGAGCTCAGGGCTTTCTGGATTAAAAAGCCCTTACCCTAGACGTAACCCTAACCTCTAACCTGGTAAATCAGCTTAGGGTTAGGGACGTCCCAAGGAAAAATGTTGGGAGGCAGCCATGTTGTGGCACTTTTACGATCCCCTTGGGATGCCTTTGCCTGCTGAATTGTGTCTGGAGCTCAAGCCTTTCTCATTTAAAAAACCCTAACCCTAGGCGTAACCCTAACCCTAGCCCTAGACAGGTAAATCAGCCTAGGGTTAGGGATGGAACCAAAGAAAAAGCTGTGGAGGCAGCGATGTTGTGGCACTTTTGCGTTCCCTTTGGCATACCTTTTGCAGTCGCAGTGTGCCTGGAGCTCAGGGCTTTCTGGATTAAAATGTCCTTAATCTAGGCGTTACCCTAGCCTCTAAACTGGTAAATCAGCCTAGGGTTAGAGACGGTCCCAAGGAAAAATGTGCGGAGGCAGCCTTGTTGTGGCACTTTTGCGCTCCCCTTGGGATACCTTTTGCAGTCGCAGTGTGCCTGGAGCTCCAGGCTTTCTGTATTAAAAAGCCCATACCCTAGACGTAACCCTAACCTCTAAACTCGTAAATCAGCCTAGGGTTAGGAACGTCCCAAGGAAAAATGTGCGGAGGCAGCCATGTTGTGGCACTTTTTCTATCCCCTTGGGATGCCTTTGCCTGCTGAATTGTGTCTGGAGCTCAAGCCTTTCTCATTTAAAAAACCCTAACCCTAGGCGTAACCCTAACCCTAGCCCTAGACAGGTAAATCAGCCTAGGGTTAGGGATGGCACCAAAGAAAAAGCTGTGGAGGCAGCCATGTTGTGGCACTTTTGCGCTCCCCTTGGCATACCTTTTGCAGTCCTGTGTGCCTGGAGCTCAGGGCTTTCTGGATTAAAAAGCCCTTACCCTAGACGTAACCCTAACCTCTAACCTGGTAAATCAGCCTAGGGTTAGGGACGTCCCAAGGAAAAATGTGGGGAGGCAGCCATGTTGTGGCACTTTTTCGATCCCCTTGGGATGCCTTTGCCTGCTGAATTGTGTCTGGAGCTCAAGCCTTTCTCATTTAAAAAACCCTAACCCTAGGCGTAACCCTAACCCTAGCCCTAGACAGGTAAATCAGCCTAGGGTTAGGGATGGAACCAAAGAAAAAGCTGTGGAGGCAGCGATGTTGGGGCGCTTTTGCGCTCCCCTTGGGATACCTTGTGCAGTCGCAGTGTGCCTGGATCTCAGGGCTTTTTGGATTAAAAAGTCCTTATTCTAGGAATTACCCTAGCCTCTAAAGCGGGAAATCAGCCTAGGGTTAGTGACGGTCCCAAGGAAAAATGTGCGGAGGCAGCCATGTTGTGGCACTTTTTCGATCCCCTTGGGATGCCTTTGCCTGCTGAATTGTGTCTGGAGCTCAAGCCTTTCTCATTAAAAAAACCCTAACCCTAGGCATAACCCTAACCCTAGCCCTAGACAGGTAAATCAGCCTAGGGTTAGGGATGGCACCAAAGAAAAAGCTCTGGAGGCAGCCATGTTGTGGCACTTTTGCGCTCCCCTTGGCATACCTTTTGCAGTCGCGGTGTGCCTGGAGCTCCGGGCTTTTTGGATTAAAATGTCCTTAATCTAGGCGTTAACCTAGCCTCTAAACTGGTAAATCAGCCTAGGGTTAGGGACAGTCCCAAGGAAAAATGTGCGGAGGCAGCCATGTTGTGGCACTTTTTCGATCCCCTTGGGATGCCTTTGCCTGCTGAATTGTGTCTGGAGCTCAAGCCTTTCTCATTTAAAAAACCCTAACCCTAGGCGTAACCCTAACACCAGCCCTAGACAGGTAAATCAGCCTAGGGTTAGGGATGGCACCAAAGAAAAAGCTGTGGAGGCAGCCATGTTGTGGTACTTTTGCGCTCCCCTTGGCATACCTTGTGCAGTCGCAGTGTGCCTGGAGCTCAGGGCTTTCTTGATTAAAAAACCCTTACCCTGGGCGTAACCTTAACCCCTGAACTTTTAGATCAGCCTAGGTTAGGGACGGTCCCAAGGAAAAATGTGCGGAGGCAGCCTTGTTGTGGCACTTTTGCGCTCCCCTTGGGATACCTTGTGCAGTCGCAGTGTGCCCGGAGCTCCGGGCTTTTTGGATTAAAAAGTCCTTAATCTAGGCGTTACCCTAACCTCTAAACTGGTAAATCAGCCTAGGGTTAGGGACGGGCCCCAAGGAAAAATGTGGGGAGGCAGCCATGTTGTGGCACTTTTTCCATCCCCTTGGGATGCCTTTGGTAGCAGGATTGTGTCTGGAGCTCAAGCCTTTCTCATTTAAAAAACCCTAACCCTAGGCGTAACCCTAACCCTAGCCCTAGACAGGTAAATCAGCCTAGGGTTAGGGATGGCACCAAAGAAAAAGCTGTGGAGGCAGCCATGTTGTGGCACTTTTGCGCTCCCCTTGGCATACCTTTTGCAGTCGCAGTGTGCCTGGAGCTCCGGGCTTTTTGGATTAAAAAGTCCTTAAACTAGGCATTACCCTAACCCCTAAACTGGTAAATCAGCCTAGGGTTAGGTACGGTCCCAAGGAAAAATGTGGGGAGGCAGCCATGTTGTGGCACTTTTTCGATCCCCTTGGGATGCCTTTGCCTGCTGAATTGTGTCTGGAGCTCAAGCCTTTCTCATTTAAAAAACCCTAACCCTAGGCGTAACCCTAACCCCAGCCCTAGACAGGTAAATCAGCCTAGGGTTAGGGATGGCACCAAAGAAAAAGCTGTGGAGGCAGCCATGTTGTGGTACTTTTGCGCTCCCCTTGGCATACCTTGTGCAGTCGCAGTGTGCCTGGAGCTCAGGGCTTTCTTGATTAAAACACCCTTACCCTGGGCGTAACCTTAACCCCTGAACTGTTAAATCAGCCTAGGTTAGGGACGGTCCCAAGGAAAAATGTGCGGAGGCAGCCCTTGTTGTGGCACTTTTGCGCTCCCCTTGGGATACCTTGTGCAGTCGCAGTGTGCCTGGAGCTCCGGGCTTTTTGGATTAAAAAGTCCTTAATCTAGGCGTTACCCTAGCCTCTAAACTGGTAAATCAGCCTAGGGTTAGGGACGGTCCCCAAGGAAAAATGTGGGGAGGCAGCCATGTTGTGGCACTTTTTCGATCCCCTTGGGATGCCTTTGGTAGCAGGATTGTGTCTGGAGCTCAAGCCTTTCTCATTTAAAAAACCCTAACCCTAGGCTTAACCCTAACCCTAGCCCTAGACAGGTAAATCAGCCTAGGGTTAGGGATAGCCCCAAAGAAAAAGCTGTGGAGGCAGCCATGTTGTGGCACTTTTGCGCTCCCCTTGGCATACCTTTTGCAGTCGCAGTGTGCCTGGAGCTCAGGGCTTTCTGGATTAAAAAGTCCTTAAACTAGGCATTACCCTAACCCCTAAACTGGTAAATCAGCCTAGGGTCAGGGACGGTCCCAAAGAAAAATGTGCGGAGGCAGCCATGTTGTGGCACTTTTTCCATCCCCTTGGGATGCCTTTGCCTGCTGAATTGTGTCTGGAGCTCAAGCCTTTCTCATTTAAAAAACCCTAACCCTAGGCGTAACCCTAACCCTAGCCCTAGACAGCTAAATCAGCCTAGGGTTAGGGATGGCACCAAAGAAAAAGCAGTGGAGGCAGCCATCTTGTGGCACTTTTGCGCTCCCCTTGGCATACCTTTTGCAGTCCTGTGTGCCTGGAGCTCCGGACTTTCTATATTAAAAAACCCTTACTCTAGGCGTAACCCTAACTCCTAAACTAGTAAATCAGCCTAGGGTTATGGACGGTCCCAAGGAAAAATGGGCGGATGCAGCCATGTTGTGGCACTTTTTCGATCCCCTTGGGATGACTTTGCCTGCTGAATTGTGTCTGGAGCTCAAGCCTTTCTCATTTAAAAAACCCTAACCCTAGGCATAACCCTAACCCTAGCCCTAGACAGGTAAATCAGCCTAGGGTTAGGGATGGCACCAAAGAAAAAGCTGTGGAGGCAGCCATGTTGTGGCACTTTTGCGCTCCCCTTGGGATACCTTGTGCAGTCGCAGTGTGCCTGGAGCTCAGGGATTTCTTGATTAAAAAAACCCTTACCCTGGGCGTAACCTGAACCCCTGAAATGTTAAATCAGCCTTGGTTAGGGAACGTCCCAAGGAAAAATGTGCGGAGGCAGCCTTGTTGTGGCACTTTTGCGCTCCCCTTGGGATACCTTTTGCAGTCGCAGTGTTCCTGGAGCTCCGGGCTTTTTGGATTAAAATGTCCTTAATCTAGGCGTTACCCTAGCCTCTAAACTGGTAAATCAGCCTAGGGTTAGAGACGGTCCCAAGGAAAAATGTGCGGAGGCAGCCATGTTGTGGCACTTTTTCGATCCCCTTGGGATGCCTTTGCCTGCTGAATTGTGTCTGGAGCTCAAGCCTTTCTCATTTAAAAAACCCTAACCCAAGGCGTAACCCTAACCCTAGCCCTAGACAGGTAAATCAGCCTAGGGTTAGGGATAGCCCCAAAGAAAAAGCTGTGGAGGCAGCCATGTTGTGGCACTTTTGCGCTCCCCTTGGGATACCTTTTGCAGTCGCAGTGTGCCTGGAGCTCCAGGCTTTCTGTGTTAAAAAGCCCATACCCTAGACGTAACCCTAACCTCTAAACTCGTTAATCAGCCTAGGGTTAGGAACGTCCCAAGGAAAAATGTGCGGAGGCAGCCATGTTGTGGCACTTTTTCCATCCCCTTGGGATGCCTTTGCCTGCTGAATTGTGTCTGGAGCTCAAGCCTTTCTCATTTAAAAAACCCTAACCCTAGGCGTAACCCTAACCCTAGCCCTAGACAGGTAAATCAGCCTAGGGTTAGGGATGGCACCAAAGAAAAAGCTGTGGAGGCAGCCATGTTGTAGGACTTTTGCGCTCCCCTTGGCATACCTTTTGCAGTCCTGTGTCCCTGGAGCTCAGGGCTTTCTGGATTAAAAAGCCCTTACCCTAGACGTAACCCTAATCTCTAACCTGGTAAATCAGCCTAGGGTTAGGGACGTCCCAAGGAAAAATGTGCGGAGGCAGCCATGTTGTGGCACTTTTTCGATCCCCTTGGGATGCCTTTGCCTGCTGAATTGTGTCTGGAGCTCAAGCCTTTCTCATTTAAAAAACCCTAACCCTAGGCGTAACCCTAACCCTAGCCCTAGACAGGTAAATCAGCCTAGGGTTAGGGATGGAACCAAAGAAAAAGCTGTGGGGGCAGCCATGTTTTGGCGCTTTTGCGCTCTCCTTGGGATACCTTTTGCAGTCGCAGTGTGCCTGGGGCTCAGGGCTTTCTGGATTAAAAAACCCTTACTCTAGGCGTAACCCTAACCCCTAAAATAGTAAATCAGCCTAGGGTTAGGGACGGTCCCAAAGAAAAATGTGCGGAGGCAGCCATGTTGTGGCACTTTTTCGATCCCCTTGGGATGCCTTTGCCTGCTGAATTGTGTCTGGAGCTCAAGCCTTTCTCATTTAAAAAACCCTAACCCTAGGCGTAACCCTAACACCAGCCCTAGACAGGTAAATCAGCCTAGGGTTAGGGATGGAACCAAAGAAAAAGCTGTGGAGGCAGCGATGTTGGGGCGCTTTTGCGCTCCCCTTGGGATACCTTGTGCAGTCGCAGTGTGCCTGGATCTCAGGGCTTTTTGGATTAAAAAGTCCTTATTCTAGGCATTACCCTAGCCTCTAAAGCGGTAAATCAGCCTAGGGTTAGTGACGGTCCCAAGGAAAAATGTGCGGAGGCAGCCATGTTGTGGCACTTTTTCGATCCCCTTGGGATGCCTTTGCCTGCTGAATTGTGTCTGGAGCTCAAGCCTTTCTCATTAAAAAAACCCTAACCCTAGGCATAACCCTAACCCTAGCCCTAGACAGGTAAATCAGCCTAGGGTTAGGGATGGCACCAAAGAAAAAGCTGTGGAGGCAGCCATGTTGTGGCACTTTTGCGCTCCCCTTGGCATACCTTTTGCAGTCGCAGTGTGCCTGGAGCTCCGGGCTTTTTGGATTAAAATGTCCTTAATCTAGGCGTTACCCTAGCCTCTAAACTGGTAAATCAGCCTAGGGTTAGGGACAGTCCCAAGGAAAAATGTGCGGAGGCAGCCATGTTGTGGCACTTTTTCGATCCCCTTGGGATGCCTTCGCCTGCTGAATTGTGTCTGGAGCTCAAGCCTTTCTCATTTAAAAAACCCTTAACCTTGGCGGAACCCTAACCCTAGCCCTAGACAGGTAAATCAGCCTAGGGTTAGGGATAGCCCCAAAGAAAAAGCTGTGGAGGCAGCCATGTTGTGGCACTTTTGCGCTCCCCTTGGGATACCTTTTGCAGTCGCAGTGTGCCTGGAGCTCCAGGCTTTCTGTATTAAAAAGCCCATACCCTAGACGTAACCCTAACCTCTAAACTCGTAAATCAGCCTAGGGTTAGGAACGTCCCAAGGAAAAATGTGCGGAGGCAGCCATGTTGTGGCACTTTTTCTATCCCCTTGGGATGCCTTTGCCTGCTGAATTGTGTCTGGAGCTCAAGCCTTTCTCATTTAAAAAACCCTAACCCTAGGCGTAACCCTAACCCTAGCCCTAGACAGGTAAATCAGCCTAGGGTTAGGGATGGCACCAAAGAAAAAGCTGTGGAGGCAGCCATGTTGTGGCACTTTTGCGCTCCCCTTGGCATACCCTTTTGCAGTCCTGTGTGCCTGGAGCTCCGGGCTTTCTGGATTAAAAAGCCCTTACCCTAGACGTAACCCTAACCTCTAACCTGGTAAATCAGCTTAGGGTTAGGGACGTCCCAAGGAAAAATGTGGGGAGGCAGCCATGTTGTGGCACTTTTTCGATCCCCTTGGGATGCCTTTGCCTGCTGAATTGTGTCTGGAGCTCAAGCCTTTCTCATTTAAAAAAACCCTAACCCTAGGCGTAACCCTAACCCTAGCCCTAGACAGGTAAATCAGCCTAGGGTTAGGGATGGAACCAAAGAAAAAGCTGTGGAGGCAGCGATGTTGTGGCACTTTTGCGTTCCCTTTGGCATACCTTTTGCAGTCGCAGTGTGCCTGGAGCTCAGGGCTTTCTGGATTAAAATGTCCTTAATCTAGGCGTTACCCTAGCCTCTAAACTGGTAAATCAGCCTAGGGTTAGGGACGGTCCCAAGTAAAAATGTAGGGAGTCAGCCATGTTGTGGCACTTTTTCGATCCCCTTGGGATGCCTTTGCCTGCTGAATTGTGTCTGGAGCTCAAGCCTTTCTCATTTAAAAAACCCTAACCCTAGGCGTAACCCTAACCCTAGCCCTAGACAGGTAAAATAGCCTAGGGTTAGGGATGGCACCAAAGAAAAAGCTGTGTGGGCAGCCATGTTTTGGCGCTTTTGCGCTCTCCTTGGGATACCTTTTGCAGTCGCAGTGTGCCTGGAGCTCAGGGCTTTCTGGATTAAAAAACCCTTACTCTAGGCGTAACCCTAACCCCTAAACTAGTAAATCAGCCTAGGGTTAGGGACGGTCCCAAAGAAAAATGTGCGGAGGCAGCCATGTTGTGGCACTTTTTCGATCCCCTTGGGATGCCTTTGCCTGCTGAATTGTGTCTGGAGCTCAAGCCTTTCTCATTTAAAAAACCCTAACCCTAGGCGTAACCCTAACCCTAGCCCTAGACAGGTAAATCAGCCTAGGGTTAGGGATGGAACCAAAGAAAAAGCTGTGGAGGCAGCGATGTTGGGGCGCTTTTGCGCTCCCCTTGGGATACCTTGTGCAGTCGCAGTGTGCCTGGATCTCAGGGCTTTTTGGATTAAAAAGTCCTTATTCTAGGCATTACCCTAGCCTCTAAAGCGGTAAATCAGCCTAGGGTTAGTGACGGTCCCAAGGAAAAATGTGCGGAGGCAGCCATGTTGTGGCACTTTTTCGATCCCCTTGGGATGCCTTTGCCTGCTGAATTGTGTCTGGAGCTCAAGCCTTTCTCATTAAAAAAACCCTAACCCTAGGCATAACCCTAACCCTAGCCCTAGACAGGTAAATCAGCCTAGGGTTAGGGATGGCACCAAAGAAAAAGCTCTGGAGGCAGCCATGTTGTGGCACTTTTGCGCTCCCCCTTGGCATACCTTTTGCAGTCGCGGTGTGCCTGGAGCTCCGGGCTTTTTGGATTAAAATGTCCTTAATCTAGGCGTTACCCTAGCCTCTAAACTGGTAAATCAGCCTAGGGTTAGGGACAGTCCCAAGGAAAAATGTGCGGAGGCAGCCATGTTGTGGCACTTTTTCGATCCCCTTGGGATGCCTTCGCCTGCTGAATTGTGTCTGGAGCTCAAGCCTTTCTCATTTAAAAAAGCCTTAACCTTGGCGGAACCCTAACCCTAGCCCTAGACAGGTAAATCAGCCTAGGGTTAGGGATGGCACCAAAGAAAAAGCTGTGGAGGCAGCCATGTTGTGGTACTTTTGCGCTCCCCTTGGGATACCTTTTGCAGTCGCAGTGTGCCTGGAGCTCAGGGCTTTCTGGATTAAAAAGTCCCTTAAACTAGGCATTCATTACCCTAACCCCTAAACTGGTAAATCAGCCTAGGGTCAGGGACGGTCCCCAAAGAAAAATGTGCGGAGGCAGCCATGTTGTGGCACTTTTTCCATCCCCTTGGGATGCCTTTGCCTGCTGAATTGTGTCTGGAGCTCAAGCCTTTCTCATTAAAAAAAACCCTAACCCTAGGCGTAACCCTAACCCTAGCCCTAGACAGGTAAATCAGCCTAGGGTTAGGGATGGCACCAAAGAAAAAGCAGTGGAGGCAGCCATCTTGTGGCACTTTTGCGCTCCCCTTGGCATACCTTTTGCAGTCCTGTGTGCCTGGAGCTCCGGGCTTTCTATATTAAAAAACCCTTACTCTAGGCGTAACCCTAACTCCTAAACTAGTAAATCAGCGTAGGGTTAGGGACGGTCCCAAGGAAAAATGGGCGGATGCAGCCATGTTGTGGCACTTTTTCGATCCCCTTGGGATGCCTTTGCCCTGCTGAATTGTGTCTGGAGCTCAAGCCTTTCTCATTTAAAAAACCCTAACCCTAGGCATAACCCTAACCCTAGCCCTAGACAGGTAAATCAGCCTAGGGTTAGGGATGGCACCAAAGAAAAAGCTGTGGAGGCAGCCATGTTGTGGCACTTTTGCGCTCCCCTTGGCATACCATTTGCAGTCGCAGTGTGCATGGAGCTCCGGGGTTTTTGGATTAAAAAGTCCTTAATCTAGGCGTTACCCTAGCCTCTAAACTGGTAAATCAGCCTAGGGTTAGGGACAGTCCCAAGGAAAAATGTGGGGAGGCAGCCATGTTGTGGCACTTTTTCGATCCCCTTGGGATGCCTTCGCCTGCTGAATTGTGTCTGGAGCTCAAGCCTTTCTCATTTAAAAAACCCTTAACCTTGGCGGAACCATAACCCTAGCCCTAGACAGGTAAATCAGCCTAGGGTTAGGGATGGCACCAAAGAAAAAGCTGTGGAGGCAGCCATGTTGTGGCACTTTTGCGCTCCCCTTGGCATACCTTTTGCAGTCCTGTGTGCCTGGAGCTCAGGGCTTTCTGGATTAAAAAGCCCTTACCCTAGACGTAACCCTAACCTCTAACCTGGTAAATCAGCCTAGGGTTAGGGACGTCCCAAGGAAAAATGTGGGGAGGCAGCCATGTTGTGGCACTTTTTCGATCCCCTTGGGATGCCTTTGCCTGCTGAATTGTGTCTGGAGCTCAAGCCTTTCTCATTTAAAAAACCCTAACCCTAGGCGTAACCCTAACCCTAGCCCTAGACAGGTAAATCAGCCTAGGGTTAGGGATGGAACCAAAGAAAAAGCTGTGGAGGCAGCGATGTTGGGGCGCTTTTGCGCTCCCCTTGGGATACCTTGTGCAGTCGCAGTGTGCCTGGATCTCAGGGCTTTTTGGATTAAAAAGTCCTTATTCTAGGAATTACCCTAGCCTCTAAAGCGGGAAATCAGCCTAGGGTTAGTGACGGTCCCAAGGAAAAATGTGCGGAGGCAGCCATGTTGTGGCACTTTTTCGATCCCCTTGGGATGCCTTTGCCTGCTGAATTGTGTCTGGAGCTCAAGCCTTTCTCATTAAAAAAACCCTAACCCTAGGCATAACCCTAACCCTAGCCCTAGACAGGTAAATCAGCCTAGGGTTAGGGATGGCACCAAAGAAAAAGCTCTGGAGGCAGCCATGTTGTGGCACTTTTGCGCTCCCCTTGGCATACCTTTTGCAGTCGCGGTGTGCCTGGAGCTCCGGGCTTTTTGGATTAAAATGTCCTTAATCTAGGCGTTAACCTAGCCTCTAAACTGGTAAATCAGCCTAGGGTTAGGGACAGTCCCAAGGAAAAATGTGCGGAGGCAGCCATGTTGTGGCACTTTTTCGATCCCCTTGGGATGCCTTTGCCTGCTGAATTGTGTCTGGAGCTCAAGCCTTTCTCATTTAAAAAACCCTAACCCTAGGCGTAACCCTAACACCAGCCCTAGACAGGTAAATCAGCCTAGGGTTAGGGATGGCACCAAAGAAAAAGCTGTGGAGGCAGCCATGTTGTGGTACTTTTGCGCTCCCCTTGGCATACCTTGTGCAGTCGCAGTGTGCCTGGAGCTCAGGGCTTTCTTGATTAAAAAACCCTTACCCTGGGCGTAACCTTAACCCCTGAACTTTTAGATCAGCCTAGGTTAGGGACGGTCCCAAGGAAAAATGTGCGGAGGCAGCCTTGTTGTGGCACTTTTGCGCTCCCCTTGGGATACCTTGTGCAGTCGCAGTGTGCCCGGAGCTCCGGGCTTTTTGGATTAAAAAGTCCTTAATCTAGGCGTTACCCTAACCTCTAAACTGGTAAATCAGCCTAGGGTTAGGGACGGCCCCAAGGAAAAATGTGGGGAGGCAGCCATGTTGTGGCACTTTTTCCATCCCCTTGGGATGCCTTTGGTAGCAGGATTGTGTCTGGAGCTCAAGCCTTTCTCATTTAAAAAACCCTAACCCTAGGCGTAACCCTAACCCTAGCCCTAGACAGGTAAATCAGCCTAGGTTAGGGATGGCAACCAAAGAAAAAGCTGTGGAGGCAGCCATGTTGTGGCACTTTTGCGCTCCCCCTTGGCATACCTTTTGCAGTCGCAGTGTGCCTGGAGCTCCGGGCTTTTTGGATTAAAAAGTCCTTAAACTAGGCATTACCCTAACCCCTAAACTGGTAAATCAGCCTAGGGTTAGGTACGGTCCCAAGGAAAAATGTGGGGAGGCAGCCATGTTGTGGCACTTTTTCGATCCCCTTGGGATGCCTTTGCCTGCTGAATTGTGTCTGGAGCTCAAGCCTTTCTCATTTAAAAAACCCTAACCCTAGGCGTAACCCTAACCCCAGCCCTAGACAGGTAAATCAGCCTAGGGTTAGGGATGGCACCAAAGAAAAAGCTGTGGAGGCAGCCATGTTGTGGTACTTTTGCGCTCCCCTTGGCATACCTTGTGCAGTCGCAGTGTGCCTGGAGCTCAGGGCTTTCTTGATTAAAACACCCTTACCCTGGGCGTAACCTTAACCCCTGAACTGTTAAATCAGCCTAGGTTAGGGACGGTCCCAAGGAAAAATGTGCGGAGGCAGCCTTGTTGTGGCACTTTTGCGCTCCCCTTGGGATACCTTGTGCAGTCGCAGTGTGCCTGGAGCTCCGGGCTTTTTGGATTAAAAAGTCGTTAATCTAGGCGTTACCCTAGCCTCTAAACTGGTAAATCAGCCTAGGGTTAGGGACGGTCCCAAGGAAAAATGTGGGGAGGCAGCCATGTTGTGGCACTTTTTCGATCCCCTTGGGATGCCTTTGGTAGCAGGATTGTGTCTGGAGCTCAAGCCTTTCTCATTTAAAAAAACCCTAACCCTAGGCTTAACCCTAACCCTAGCCCTAGACAGGTAAATCAGCCTAGGGTTAGGGATAGCCCCAAAGAAAAAGCTGTGGAGGCAGCCATGTTGTGGCACTTTTGCGCTCCCCTTGGCATACCTTTTGCAGTCGCAGTGTGCCTGGAGCTCAGGGCTTTCTGGATTAAAAAGTCCTTAAACTAGGCATTACCCTAACCCCTAAACTGGTAAATCAGCCTAGGGTCAGGGACGGTCCCAAAGAAAAATGTGCGGAGGCAGCCATGTTGTGGCACTTTTTCCATCCCCTTGGGATGCCTTTGCCTGCTGAATTGTGTCTGGAGCTCAAGCCTTTCTCATTTAAAAAACCCTAACCCTAGGCGTAACCCTAACCCTAGCCCTAGACAGCTAAATCAGCCTAGGGTTAGGGATGGCACCAAAGAAAAAGCAGTGGAGGCAGCCATCTTGTGGCACTTTTGCGCTCCCCTTGGCATACCTTTTGCAGTCCTGTGTGCCTGGAGCTCCGGACTTTCTATATTAAAAAACCCTTACTCTAGGCGTAACCCTAACTCCTAAACTAGTAAATCAGCCTAGGGTTATGGACGGTCCCAAGGAAAAATGGGCGGATGCAGCCATGTTGTGGCACTTTTTCGATCCCCTTGGGATGACTTTGCCTGCTGAATTGTGTCTGGAGCTCAAGCCTTTCTCATTTAAAAAACCCTAACCCTAGGCATAACCCTAACCCTAGCCCTAGACAGGTAAATCAGCCTAGGGTTAGGGATGGCACCAAAGAAAAAGCTGTGGAGGCAGCCATGTTGTGGCACTTTTGCGCTCCCCTTGGGATACCTTGTGCAGTCGCAGTGTGCCTGGAGCTCAGGGATTTCTTGATTAAAAAACCCTTACCCTGGGCGTAACCTGAACCCCTGAAATGTTAAATCAGCCTTGGTTAGGGAACGTCCCAAGGAAAAATGTGCGGAGGCAGCCTTGTTGTGGCACTTTTGCGCTCCCCTTGGGATACCTTTTGCAGTCGCAGTGTTCCTGGAGCTCCGGGCTTTTTGGATTAAAATGTCCTTAATCTAGGCGTTACCCTAGCCTCTAAACTGGTAAATCAGCCTAGGGTTAGAGACGGTCCCAAGGAAAAATGTGCGGAGGCAGCCATGTTGTGGCACTTTTTCGATCCCCTTGGGATGCCTTTGCCTGCTGAATTGTGTCTGGAGCTCAAGCCTTTCTCATTTAAAAAACCCTAACCCAAGGCGTAACCCTAACCCTAGCCCTAGACAGGTAAATCAGCCTAGGGTTAGGGATAGCCCCAAAGAAAAAAGCTGTGGAGGCAGCCATGTTGTGGCACTTTTGCGCTCCCCTTGGGATACCTTTTGCAGTCGCAGTGTGCCTGGAGCTCCAGGCTTTCTGTGTTAAAAAGCCCATACCCTAGACGTAACCCTAACCTCTAAACTCGTTAATCAGCCTAGGGTTAGGAACGTCCCAAGGAAAAATGTGCGGAGGCAGCCATGTTGTGGCACTTTTTCCATCCCCTTGGGATGCCTTTGCCTGCTGAATTGTGTCTGGAGCTCAAGCCTTTCTCATTTAAAAAACCCTAACCCTAGGCGTAACCCTAACCCTAGCCCTAGACAGGTAAATCAGCCTAGGGTTAGGGATGGCACCAAAGAAAAAGCTGTGGAGGCAGCCATGTTGTGGGACTTTTGCGCTCCCCTTGGCATACCTTTTGCAGTCCTGTGTCCCTGGAGCTCAGGGCTTTCTGGATTAAAAAGCCCTTACCCTAGACGTAACCCTAATCTCTAACCTGGTAAATCAGCCTAGGGTTAGGGACGTCCCAAGGAAAAATGTGCGGAGGCAGCCATGTTGTGGCACTTTTTCGATCCCCTTGGGATGCCTTTGCCTGCTGAATTGTGTCTGGAGCTCAAGCCTTTCTCATTTAAAAAACCCTAACCCTAGGCGTAACCCTAACCCTAGCCCTAGACAGGTAAATCAGCCTAGGGTTAGGGATGGAACCAAAGAAAAAGCTGTGGGGGCAGCCATGTTTTGGCGCTTTTGCGCTCTCCTTGGGATACCTTTTGCAGTCGCAGTGTGCCTGGGGCTCAGGGCTTTCTGGATTAAAAAACCCTTACTCTAGGCGTAACCCTAACCCCTAAAATAGTAAATCAGCCTAGGGTTAGGGACGGTCCCAAAGAAAAATGTGCGGAGGCAGCCATGTTGTGGCACTTTTTCGATCCCCTTGGGATGCCTTTGCCTGCTGAATTGTGTCTGGAGCTCAAGCCTTTCTCATTTAAAAAACCCTAACCCTAGGCGTAACCCTAACACCAGCCCTAGACAGGTAAATCAGCCTAGGGTTAGGGATGGAACCAAAGAAAAAGCTGTGGAGGCAGCGATGTTGGGGCGCTTTTGCGCTCCCCTTGGGATACCTTGTGCAGTCGCAGTGTGCCTGGATCTCAGGGCTTTTTGGATTAAAAAGTCCTTATTCTAGGCATTACCCTAGCCTCTAAAGCGGTAAATCAGCCTAGGGTTAGTGACGGTCCCAAGGAAAAATGTGCGGAGGCAGCCATGTTGTGGCACTTTTTCGATCCCCTTGGGATGCCTTTGCCTGCTGAATTGTGTCTGGAGCTCAAGCCTTTCTCATTAAAAAAACCCTAACCCTAGGCATAACCCTAACCCTAGCCCTAGACAGGTAAATCAGCCTAGGGTTAGGGATGGCACCAAAGAAAAAGCTGTGGAGGCAGCCATGTTGTGGCACTTTTGCGCTCCCCTTGGCATACCTTTTGCAGTCGCAGTGTGCCTGGAGCTCCGGGCTTTTTGGATTAAAATGTCCTTAATCTAGGCGTTACCCTAGCCTCTAAACTGGTAAATCAGCCTAGGGTTAGGGACAGTCCCAAGGAAAAATGTGCGGAGGCAGCCATGTTGTGGCACTTTTTCGATCCCCTTGGGATGCCTTCGCCTGCTGAATTGTGTCTGGAGCTCAAGCCTTTCTCATTTAAAAAAACCCTTAACCTTGGCGGAACCCTAACCCTAGCCCTAGACAGGTAAATCAGCCTAGGGTTAGGGATAGCCCCAAAGAAAAAGCTGTGGAGGCAGCCATGTTGTGGCACTTTTGCGCTCCCCTTGGGATACCTTTTGCAGTCGCAGTGTGCCTGGAGCTCCAGGCTTTCTGTATTAAAAAGCCCATACCCTAGACGTAACCCTAACCTCTAAACTAGTAAATCAGCCTAGGGTTAGGAACGTCCCAAGGAAAAAATGTGCGGAGGCAGCCATGTTGTGGCACTTTTTCTATCCCCTTGGGATGCCTTTGCCTGCTGAATTGTGTCTGGAGCTCAAGCCTTTCTCATTTAAAAAACCCTAACCCTAGGCGTAACCCTAACCCTAGCCCTAGACAGGTAAATCAGCCTAGGGTTAGGGATGGCACCAAAGAAAAAGCTGTGGAGGCAGCCATGTTGTGGCACTTTTGCGCTCCCCTTGGCATACCTTTTGCAGTCCTGTGTGCCTGGAGCTCCGGGCTTTCTGGATTAAAAAGCCCTTACCCTAGACGTAACCCTAACCTCTAACCTGGTAAATCAGCTTAGGGTTAGGGACGTCCCAAGGAAAAATGTGGGGAGGCAGCCATGTTGTGGCACTTTTTTCGATCCCCTTGGGATGCCTTTGCCTGCTGAATTGTGTCTGGAGCTCAAGCCTTTCTCATTTAAAAAACCCTAACCCTAGGCGTAACCCTAACCCTAGCCCTAGACAGGTAAATCAGCCTAGGGTTAGGGATGGAACCAAAGAAAAAGCTGTGGAGGCAGCGATGTTGTGGCACTTTTGCGTTCCCTTTGGCATACCTTTTGCAGTCGCAGTGTGCCTGGAGCTCAGGGCTTTCTGGATTAAAATGTCCTTAATCTA
>JANCRA010000545.1:0-29626 GCA_024362935.1 Setophaga petechia
TCCCAAATCCCGATTTTCCCCCCACTTTCCCCCCATTTTTCCCATTTTTTCCTCATTTTTTATGGGTTTTTTCCCATTTCTTCACGTTTTTTCCCCATTTTTTCGCTGTTTTCCCCCATTTTTCCAGGATTTCCCATTTTCTCGTGTTTTTTCAATGCCAATCCCAGGACGGGCTCTTCCCGTTCCCCCCATCCGAAATCCCCATTTTTTTTTCATTTTTTCCCCATTTTTTCTCGGTTTTTTTCCCATTTTTTCACGGTTTTTCCCCATTTTTTCTCAGTTTTTTCCCATTTTTTCACTTTTTTCCCCCATTTTTTCGCTGTTTTCCCCCATTTTCCCAGGATTTCCCATTTTCCCGTGTTTTTTCAATGCCAATCCCAGGACGGGCTCTTCCCGTTCCCCCCACCCCCAAATCCCCATTTTTTTTCATTTTTTCCCCATTTTTCCCCCATTTTTTCTCAGTTTTTTTCCCATTTTTTCGGTTTTTTTCCCATTTTTTCGCTGTTTTCCCCCATTTTCCCAGGATTTCCCATTTTCCCGTGTTTTTTCAATGCCAATCCCAGGACGGGCTCTTCCCGTTCCCCCCACCCCACCCAAATCCCCATTTTTTTCATTTTTTCCCCCATTTTTCCCCCATTTTTTCTCAGTTTTTTCCCATTTTTTCGGTTTTTTTCCCATTTTTTCGCTGTTTTCCCCCATTTTCCCAGGATTTCCCATTTTCCCGTGTTTTTTCCGTGCCGATCCCAGGACGGGCTCTTCCCGTTCCCCCCATCCCAAACCCCCATTTTTTTCATTTTTCCCCCATTTTTTCACGGTTTTTTCCCATTTTTCCACATTTTCCCCCATTTTTTCGCTGTTTTCCCCCCATTTTCCAGGATTTCCCAATTTCCCATGAATTCCCGGTTTTTTCAATGCCAATCCCAGGACGGGCCTCTTCCCGTTCCCCCCACCCCAAATCCCCATTTTTTTTCATTTTTTCCCCATTTTTCCCCATTTTTTCTCAGTTTTTTCCCATTTTTTCCGGGTTTTTTCCCATTTTTTCACTTTTTTTCCCCCCATTTTTTCGCTGTTTTCCCCCATTTTCCCAGGATTTCCCATTTTCCCGTGTTTTTTCAATGCCAATCCCAGGACGGACTCTTCCCGTTCCCCCCATCCCAAATCCCCATTTTTTCATTTTTTCCCCCATTTTTTTCCCCATTTTTCCCCATTTTTCCCCATTTTTTCTCAGTTTTTTCCCATTTTTTCTCGTTTTTTTTCTCGGTTTTTTCCCATTTTTTCGCGTTTTTTCCCCATTTTTTCGCCGTTTTCCCAGGATTTCCCATTTTCCCGTGTTTTTTCCGTGCCGTGGGGCCGCGCACGTGCCAATCCCAGGACGGGCTGTCCCCGTTCCCCCCACCCCAAACCCCCATTTTTTCTCGGTTTTTTCTCGTTTTTTCCCCATTTTTTCGCGTTTTTCCCCCATTTTTTCGCTGTTTTTCGCCGTTTTCGCAGGATTTCCCATTTCCCCGTGTTTTTTTCCGTGCCGTGGGGCCGCGCACGTGCCGATCCCAGGACGGGCTGTCCCCGTTCCCTGTTCCCGTTCCCGTTCCTGTTCCTGGCTCCGAGCCCGGAGGGGCCGCGGCCGGGGGAGCTCGAGGGGCCCCGAGAGGGGGCGTGGCCATGCAAATGAATGGTGATTTATGCAAATGAGGGGGCGGGGGATGCGCGGGAATGGGAGGATTGGGACTGGGATCGGCGGAGGAATGGGACTGGGACCAGTACAGGGTCCTAACTGGGACCAGTACAGGGTGCGAACTGGGACCAGTACAGGGTGCTAACTGGGACCAGTACACGGTACAAACTGGGACCAGTACACGGTACAAACTGGGACCAGTAAAAGGCACAAACTGGGACCAGTACAGGGCACAAACTGGGACCAGTAAAAGGCACAAACTGGGACCAGTACAGGGTGCTAACTGGGATCAGCATAAAGCACAAACTGGGACCAGTACAGGGCGCAAACTGGGACCAGTATAAGACACAAACTGGGACCAGTACAGGATACAAACTGGGACCAGTACAGGGTGCAAACTGGGACCAGTAAAAGGCACAAACTGGGACCAGTACCAGGCGCTAAATGGGGTTGGTACTGGTCACCAACTGGGACCAGCATGAAGCACTAACTGGGACCAGCACCAGTCACTAACTGGGACCAGTACAGGGGGCAAACTGGGACCAATACCCAGCGCTAACTGGGACCAGCACCAAGCAGTAACAGGGACCAGTACACAGCACTAAATGGGACCAGTACCAGGCACTAACTGGGACCAGTATAAGGCACAAACTGGGACCAGTACAGGGTGCAAACTGGGACCAGTACAGGATACAAACTGGGACCAGTATAAGGCACAAACTGGGACCAGTACCAGGCTCTGACTGGGACCAGTACGTGGTGCAAACTGGGACCAGTACAGGGTCCTAACTGGGACCAGTACAGGGTCCTAACTGGGACCAGTACACGGTGCAAACTGGGACCAGTAAAAGGCACAAACTGGGACCAGTACAGGGTGCAAACTGGGACCAGTAAAAGGCACAAACTGGGACCAGTATAAGGCGCTAAATGGGGTTGGTACCGGTCACCAACTGGGACCAGCATGAAGCACTAACTGGGACCAGTACCAGTCACTAACTGGGACCAGTACAGGGTGCAAACTGGGACCAGTACACAATGCAAACTGGGACCAGCACCAGTCACTAACTGGGACCAGTACAAGACACAAACTGGGATTAGTCCAGGGCATAACTGGGACCAGTACCGGGCACCAACTGGCACCAGTATGCAATGCAAACTGGGACCAGTACCAGGCACTAACTGGGACCAGAACATGGTACATATTGGGACCAGTATAAGGCACAAACTGGGACCAGTAAAAGGCACAAACTGGGACCAGTACAGGGTCCTAACTGGGTCCAGTACCAGGCACTGACTGGGACCAGTATAAGGCACAAACTGGGACCAGTATAAGGCACAAACTGGCACCAGTATAAGGCACAAACTGGGCCCAGTAAAAGGCACAAACTGGGACCAGTATAGGGCACAAACTGGGACCAGTAAAAGGCACAAACTGGGACCAGTAAAAGGCACAAACTGGGACCGGTATAGGGCACAAACTGGGACCAGTAAAAGGCACAAACTGGGACCAGTATAAGGCACAAACTGGCACCAGTATAAGGCACAAACTGGGACCAGTAAAAGGCACAAACTGGGACCAGTATAGGGCACAAACTGGGACCAGTACAAGGCATAAACTGGGACCAGTATAGGGCACAAACTGGGACCAGTATAGGGCACAAACTGGGACCAGTATGAGGCACAAACTGGCACCAGTAAAAGGCACAAACTGGGACCAGTACGAAGCTGTGCCCGTGTCCCCCACGTGTCCCCCACGTGTCCCACTCGAGGCCACCCCTGTCCCACCCCTGTCCCACCCCCGGGACCCCCCCCCGACACTTTTGGGGGGTCCCTGAGCCCCCCCCCGAGTGCCACGTGGGACCGACCCCCCCCCGCCTCCCCAATTCGGGGGTCCCGCCCCGATCTGGGACCCTCCCAAAGTCCCCAAAAGTCCCCAAATTCCTCCTGTGCCCCCCCCAGGGGCAGCCCCCGATTGAGGGGAGGGTCCCGACCCCCCCCGGGACCCCAAAACGGACCCAGGGACCCCCAAACCGACCCCGGGACCCCCAAACCGACCCCGGGACCCCGCCCCAATTCCCGATCCCGGCACTGGGACACCCAAAGGGGGGCGGATCCCGCCTCCCCCTCCCCTCAATTCCACTCCGGGACCCCCAAAATCAACCGGACCCCGCCCCCCCCGAGGGTCCCATTCCTGGGACCCCCCCCCCAAACCGATCCCGCCCTTTCCGGGGGTCCCGGGACCCCCAAATTTACCGGACCCCGCCCCCCCCCGAGGATCCCAGACCGGACCCCACCCCCCCGGTGGCCACTCCGGGACCCCCTCTCAGCAATTCCAGCCCCGGGACCCCTCCCCAAACCGAACCCCGCCCCTCCCGGGGGTCCCAACCGCGGGACCCCCGCCCCGGGACCGACCCCGCCCCTCCCGGGGGTCGCATTCCCGGACCCCGCCCCCCCCGGGGGTCGCGTTACCGGGACCCCCCGTGCCCGGTGACCTCTGCGGGACCCCCCCCCCGGGGGTCTGAGCCCCGGGACCCCTCCCCAAAAGCGCCGCGCCCCCCCCCGTACCTCGGCCCGGGCCGCCCGTCCATGGCCGCCGCTGCCGCGCCCTCCGCACCCACCGCGCCGAGCCCCCTCCTCGGACACGCCCCCTCACACGGGCCACGCCCCCTGTGGGACACGCCCCCTCGGGACACGCCCCTCACTCACACACACCCCCCTGCGGGACACGCCCCCTCCCCAAAATACCACGGCAGGACACGCCCCCTTGTGGACACGCCCCTTTAGGGAATGCCACGCCCATTTTTATTAAGCTCCGCCCACGCCATGCCCCTTTATTGGCCACGCCTCCAAAGTAACCTATAGGAGACGCCCCTTTCAATGACCACGCCCATTTTACCTGCGCCCACCACACCACACCCTTCTTGTTGACCACGCCCACTTCCTGACCACGCCCACTTCCTGACCACGCCCAACTGCGTTACGACCTCTTTTATGGGCGTGGTCTACTCATGACCACACCCCCTCACCTGGACACGGCCACGCCCCCCTGCACAGACCACGCCCACCCCATAAGGAAATTGCCCGCTCATTTTTTTGGCCACGCCCCCTTTATTACGCATCACTCAATGGACCTGAGGCCACGCCCACCTAACGCAGGCCACGCCCACAGGGAGCCCCGAAATTCCCTTTGAGCCCCCCTCGAATTTACCCTGAGCCCGCGACTCCTCCCCAGATCCCCTCTGGGACCCCCAAAATATCCCCAAATTCACTCTGAGACCCCCAAAATCCCCTGAGACCCCCCAAATTCCATCTGAGACCAACAAAAATCCCTCAAAATATCCCCGAATTCACTCTGAGACCCCCAAAACCTCTCTGGAACCCTTAAAACACCCCTGAATTCCCCAAATCCCTGCTGAGACCCCCAAAATTGCCCTGGGACCCCCCCAAAATTCCCCTAAATTCCCCCGGGACCTCCAAACCCCGCCCCTTTGCCAAGACCACGCCTAACCTGCTGTAGCCACGCCCACCTCGCGCTCCCATTGGTCGCCACCCCTCGGCGACCCGGAAGTGGCTCCGCCCAGGCCGTGCCCCGGAAGCACAGCGGGAGCGGCGGGAGCGGCAGAGCGGCAGCCATGTGAGAGCGGCGGGGGAAAAACGGGGAAAAAACGGGAAAAAAACGGGAAAAAAACGGGGAAAAAAAGGGAAAAAAAGGGAAAGAAAGGGGGAAAAAAGGGAAAGAAAGGGGGAAAAAATGGGAATGGGAAGCGTCGGGTGAACCTGGAGAGGAGCGGCGAGCGAGGGGAACCGGGGAGAGGCGGAACTGGGGAATGGGGGAACGGGGGGACGCGGAACGGGGCCGGGCCGGGCCTGGGCCTGGGTCTGGGTTTGGGCCTGGTTTGGTCGCCGTGCTGGGCCTGTCGCTGTCCCCAAACCTGTCCCGGTGTCCCCAGACCTGTCCGGTGTCACCAAACCGGTCCCGGTGTCCCCAAACCTGTCCGGTGTCACCAAACCGGTCCCGGTGTCCCCAAACCTGTACTGGTGTCCTCAGACCTGTCCTGGTGTCTCCAAACCTGTCCCATGTTCCCGTCCTGGTGTCCCCAAATCCATCCCGGTGTCCCCGAACGTGTCCTGGTGTCCCCAGACCTGTCCCCATCCCTGTCCCGGTGTCCCCAGACCTGTCCCCATCCCTGTCCTGGTGTCCCCAAATCTCTCCGGTGTCCCCAAACCCGTCCTGCCCTGTCCTGTCACTTCCCTGTCTGCAGGAATCAGGTGTCCCCATGATACCCCGGTGTCCCCATGGCATCCCAGTGTCCCCACAATGTCCCCAACGTCCCCCCGGTGTCCCCAGGAGCTGCTGAACAAGCCCAAGACTGAGATGACCCCAAAGAATGTTCTCCATGTCCTTCTGTCCCCATGTTGCCCTGATTTCCCTGCTGTCCCCACGATGTCTCTGATGTCCCCCTGATGTCTCTGATGTCCCCCTGATGTCCCCAACATCCCCCCGGTGTCCCCAGGAGCTGCTGAACAAGCCCAAGAGCGAGATGACCCCAAAGAATGTTCTCCCTGTCCCTCCATGTCCCTGTTCCTTTGATGTTCCCCTCATTTCCGCAATGTCCTCCTGATGTCCCCGCTGTCCCAATGATGTCCCCACTGTCCCCCTGATGTCCCCACGATGTCTCTGATGTCCCCACTGTCCCCCTGATGTCCCCACTGTCCCCCCGGTGTCCTCAGGAGCTGCTGAACAAGGCCAAGAGCGAGATGACCCCAAGGAACGCTCTCCATGTCCCTCTGTCCCCCTGTTCCTTTGATGTTCCCCTCATTTCCGCGACGTCCCCCTGATGTCCCCATGATGTCTCTGATGTCCCCACTGTCCCCCTGATGTCCCCAACGTCCTCCCGGTGTCCCCAGGAGCTGCTGAACAAGCCCAAGAGCGAGATGACCCCAAGGAACGATCTCCATGTCCGTGTGTCCCTACATTCCCCTCATTTCTGTGACATCCCCCACTGTCCCCCTGATGTCTCTGATGTCCCCCTGATGTCCCCACTGTCCCCCTGATGTCCCCACTGTCCCCCTGGTGTCCCCAGGAGCTGCTGAACAAGCCCAAGAGCGAGATGACCCCAAGGAACGATCTCCACGTCCCTCCACGTCCCTCTCTCCCCCTGTTCCTTTGATGTTCCCCTCATTTCCGCGACGTCCCCCTGATGTCCCCACTGTCCCCCTGATGTCCCCACTGTCCCAATGATGTCCCCAATGTCCCCCTGGTGTCCCCAGGAGCTGCTGAACAAGCCCAAGAGTGAGATGACCCCAAGGAACGATCTCCATGTCCCTCCATGTCCCTCTCTCCCCCTGTTCCTTTGGTGTTCTCCTGATTTCTGTGATGTCTCCACGATGTCCCAATGCTGTCCCTGATGTCCCCAACGTCCCCCCGGTGTCCCCAGGAGCTGCTGAACAAGCCCAAGAGTGAGATGACCCCAAGGAACGATCTCCATGTCCTTGTGTCCCTACATTCCCCTGATTTTCGTGACGTCCCCCTGAAGTCCCCAACATCTTCCTGATGTCCCCACTGTCCCCCTGATGTCCCCACTGTCCCCCCGGTGTCCCCAGGAGCTGCTGACCAAGCCCAAGAGCGAGATGACCCCAAGGAACGATCTCCATGTCCCTCTGTCCCCCTGTTCCTTTGATGTTCCCCTGATTTCCGCGACGTCCCCATGATGTCCCCACGATGTCTCTGATGTCCCCACTGTCCCAATGATGTCCCCAATGTCCCCCTGGTGTCCCCAGGAGCCTGCTCAACAAGCCCAAGAGCGAGATGACCCCAAGGAACGATCTCCATGTCCTTGTGTCCCTACATTCCCCTTATTTTCGTGATGTCTCCACAATGTCCCCACGATGTCTCCATGATGTCTCTGATGTCCCCACTGTCCCCCTGATGTCCCCACTGTCCCAGTGATGTCCCCAATGTCCCCCTGATGTCTCTGATGTCCCCCTGATGTCCCCACTGTCCCCCTGGTGTCCTCAGGAGCTGCTGAACAAGCCCAAGAGCGAGATGACCCCAAGGAACGATCTCCATGTCCCTCCATGTCCCTGTTCCCTTGATGTTCTCCTCATTTCCGCGATGTCCCCACGATGTCTCTGATGTCCCCCTGATGTCCCCACTGTCCCCCTGATGTCCCCACTGTCCCCCTGATGTCCCCACTGTCCCCCCGGTGTCCCCAGGAGCTGCTGAACAAGCCCAAGAGCGAGATGACCCCAAAGAACGATCTCCATGTCCTTGTGTCCCTACGTTCCCCTGATTTCCGTGATGTCTCCACAATGTCCCCACGATGTCTCCATGATGTCTCTGATGTCCCCACTGTCCCCCTGATGTCCCCAACATCCCCCCGGTGTCCCCAGGAGCTGCTGACCAAGCCCAAGAGCGAGATGACCCCAAGGAACGATCTCCATGTCCCTCTCTCCCCCTGTTCCTTTGATGTTCTCCTGATTTCTGTGATGTCTCCACGATGTCCCAATGCTGTCCCTGATGTCCCCACTGTCCCAATGATGTCCCCAGGAGCCTGCTGAACAAGCCCAAGAGCGAGATGACCCCAAGGAACGATCTCCATGTCCGTGTGTCCCTACATTTCCCTGATTTTCGTGACGTCCCCCTGAAGTCCCCAACATCTTCCTGCTGTCCCCACTGTCCCCCTGCTGTCCCCACTGTCCCAGTGATGTCCCCACTGTCCCAATGATGTCCCCAGGAGCTGCTGAACAAGCCCAAGAGCGAGATGACCCCAAGGAACGATCTCCATGTCCCTCCATGTCCCTCTCTCCCCCTGTTCCTTTGATGTTCTCCTGATTTCTGTGATGTCTCCACGATGTCCCAATGCTGTCCCTGATGTCCCCGCTGTCCCCCCCGGTGTCCCCAGGAGCTGCTGAACTGTCCCCAAGAGTGAGATGACCCCAAGGAACGATCTCCATGTCCGTGTGTCCCTACATTCCCCTCATTTCCGTGATGTCTCCACGATGTCCCCACGATGTCTCCATGATGTCTCTGATGTCCCCCACTGTACCCCTGATGTCCCCACTGTCCCCCTGGTGTCCTCAGGAGCTGCTGAACAAGCCCAAGACCGAGATGACCCCAAGGAACGATCTCCATGTCCCTCCATGTCCCTCTCTCCCCCTGTTCCTTTGATGCTCTCCTGATTTCTGTGATGTCTCCACGATGTCCCAATGCTGTCCCTGATGTCCCCACTGTCCCAATGATGTCCTCACTGTCCCCCTGATGTCCCCACTGTCCCAATGATGTCCCCAGGAGCCTGCTGAACAAGCCCAAGAGCGAGATGACGCCCGAGGAGCTGCAGAAGCGCGAGGAGGAGGAGTTCAACACGGGCCCGCTGTCGGTGCTGACGCAGAGCGTCAAGAACAACACCCAGGTGCTCATCAACTGCCGCAACAACAAGAAGCTGCTGGGCCGCGTCAAGGCCTTCGACAGGTGCGGCCAAGGTGTCCCCAAGGTGCCACCTGGGTCCCCAAGGTGCCACCTGGGTCACCAAGGGCTCCATGATGTCCCCATGGTGTCCACTTGGTGTCCTCGTGGTGTCCCCATGGTGGCCTCAGTTCTCACAGGTTCCCCTGCGCCTTCAACAGATTCATCTCCAGGGTTTTCAATGTCCCCAGAGTGTCCTCAAAGTGTCACCAGGGTCCCCAAAGTGTCCCCAAGGTGTCCTCGTGGTGTCCCCGTGGTGGCCTCAGTTCTCCCAAGTTCAGCTCAGTGGCCTCAGGGGCTCTCCTGGGTCATGCCAAGGCCTTGGACAGGTGTGTCCCCGTGTCCCCAGGGTGTCACCTGGGTCACCAACGTGTCACCGGGTCCCTGTGATGTCCCCCGTGGTGTCCCCGTGGTGGCCTCAGTTCTCCCAAGTTCAGCTCAGTGGCCTCAGGGGCTCCCCTGGCTCATGCCAAGGCCTTCAACAGGTGCGGCCAAGGTGTCCCCAAGGTGTCACCTGGGTCCCCAAGGTGTCACCTGGGTCCCCAAGGTGTCACCTGGGTCCCCCAAGGTGTCACCTAGGTCAGGGCAGTGTCCCCATGGTGTCCTCAGTTCTCCCAAGTTCACCTCAGTGGTTTTAAGAGTCCCCCTGGGGCTTGGGCTGATCTGTCCTCAGTGTCCCCAAGGTCCCTGTGGTGTCCCCAAGGGCTCCATGATGTCCCCATGGTGGCCTCAGTGTCCTCGTGGTGTCCCCATGGTGGCCTCAGTTCTCCCAAGTTCAGCTCAGTGGCCTCAGGGGCTCCCCTGGCTCATGCCAAGGCCTTGGACAGGTGTGTCCCCGTGTCCCCAAGGTGTCACCTGGGTCCCCAAGGAGTCACCTGGGTCACCAACGTGTCACCGGGTCCCTGTGATGTCCCCCAAGGTGTGCCCGTGGTGTCCCCATGGTGGCCTCAGTTCTCCTGAGTTCACCTCAGTGGTCTTAAGAGTCCCCCTGGGCCTTGGGCTGGTCTGTCCTCAGTGTCCCCAAGGTCCCTGTGGTGTCCCCAAGGGCTCCATGATGTCCCCATGGTGTCCCCAAGGTGTCCTCGTGCTGTCCCCATGGTGGCCTCAGTGTCCTCGTGGTGTCCCCATGGTGGCCTCAGTTCTCCCAAGTTCAGCTCAGTGGCCTCAAGGGCTCCCCTGGGTCATGCCAAGGCCTTCAACAGGTGTGTCCCCGTGTCCCCAAGGTGTCACCTGGGTCCCCAAGGTGTCACCTGGGTCAGGGCAGTGTCCCCTTGGTGTCCTGGTGTTGACCTCATGGTGGCCTCAGTTCTCACGGGTTCCCCTGGGCCTTCAACAGATTCATCTCCAGGGTTTTCAATGTCCCCAGAGTGTCCCCAAAGTGTCACCGGGGTCACCGTGGTGTCCCCAGGGTCAGATAAGTCTTCCTACAGTGTCCTCCCATTTTTCCCCCCAAAATCCCATTTTCCCCCCCAAAATCCCCATTTTTTCCCCCCAAACCCCCATTTTTCCCCCAAAAAAACCCCATTTTTTTTTCCAAAACCCCCATTTTTTTCCCAAATTCCCCATTTTTTCCCCCCCAAACCCCCATTTTTTCCCCCCAAAATTCCCATTTTTTTTCCATAATCCCATTTTTTTCCCAAAATCCCCATTTTTTCCCTCAAACCCCCATTTTTTCCCCAAAAGTCCCATTTTTTCCCCCAAAATCCCTTTTTTTTTCCATAATCCCATTTTTTTTCCCAAAATCCCCATTTTTTCCCCCCAAACCCCCATTTTCCCCCCCCAAAAATCCCATTTTTTTTCCATAATCCCTTTTATTTTTTTCCCAAAATCCCCATTTTTTCCCCCCAAACCCCCATTTTTCCCCCCAAAAATCCCATTTTTTTTCCCAAAATCCCCTTTTTTTCCCCAAAAGTCCCATTTTTTCCTCCCAAAAATCCCATTTTTTTTCCATAATCCCTTTTATTTTTTTCCCAAAATCCCCATTTTTTTCCTCCCAAACCCGCATTTTTTCCCCAAAAATCCCTTTTTTTTTTCCATAATCCCATTTTTTCCCCAAAAGTCCCATTTTTTCCTCCCAAAATTCCCATTTTTTTTCCATAATCCCTTTTTTTTTTCCCCCAAATCCCCATTTTTTCCCCCCAACCCCCATTTTTCCCCCAAAAAATCCCATTTTTTTCCATAATCCCATTTTTTTTCCCAAAACCCCCATTTTTTTCCCCCAAACCCCCATTTTTCCCCCCAAAATCCCATTTTTTTTCCATAATCCCTTTTTTTTTTCCCCAAATTCCCCATTTTTTCCCCCCAAACCCCCATTTTTCCCCCAAAAAATCCCATTTTTTTTCCATAATCCCATTTTTTTCCCAAATCCCCATTTTTCCCCCAAACCCCCATTTTTCCCCCAAAAAACCCCATTTTTTTTCCAAAACCCCCATTTTTTTCCCCAAAAGTCCCATTTTTCCCCAAAAGACCCATTTTTTCCCCAAAAATCCCTTTTTTTTTTCCATAATCCCTTTTTTTTCCCAAAATCCCCATTTTTTTCCCCCCAACCCCCCATTTTTTCCCCCCAAAAATCCCATTTTTTTTCCCAAAATCCCCATTTTTTCTCCCCAAACCCCCATTTTTCCCCCCAAAATTCCCATTTTTTTTCCATAATCCCTTTTTTTTCCCAAAATCCCCATTTTTTCCCCCCGAAACCCCATTTTTTCCCCAAAAAATCCCATTTTTCTCCCAAAATCCCATTTTTTTTCCATAAACCCATTTTTTTCCCAAAATCCCCATTTTTTCCCCCCAAACCCCCATTTTTCCCCCAAAAAAACCCCATTTTTTTTCCCAAAATCCCCATTTTTCCCCCCAAACTCCCATTTTTCCCCCCCCAAAAATCCCATTTTTTTCCATAATCCCATTTTTTTTCCATAATCCCATTTTTTTTTCCCCAAAATCCCCATTTTTGCCCCCAAACCCTGCAGGCACTGTAACATGGTGCTGGAGAACGTCAAGGAGATGTGGACGGAGGTGCCCAAGAGCGGCAAAGGCAAGAAGAAATCCAAGCCCGTCAACAAGGACCGCTACATCTCCAAGATGTTCCTGCGCGGGGACTCCGTCATCGTGGTGCTGCGCAACCCCCTCATCGCTGGCAAGTAGAGATGGACATCCCTGGAACCTTCCAGAACCTTCCCAGATCCTCCAGAACCTCCCCAGATCCTCCAGAACCTTCCCAGAGCGGCTCCGTCATCGTGGTGCTGCGCAACCCCCTCATCGCTGGCAAATAGAGATGGGCATCCCTGGAACCTTCCAGAACCTTCCCAGATCCTCCAGAACCTTCCCAGATTCTCCAGAACCTTCCAGGACTTCCTCAGATCCTCCAGAACCTTCCCAGAGCGGCTCCGTCATCGTGGTGCTCCGCAACCCCCTCATCGCTGGCAAATAGAGATGGGCACCTCCAGAACCTTCTAGAACCTTCTGGATCCTTCCCAGATCCTCCAGAACCTTCCCAGATCCTCCAGAACCTTCCCAGAGCGGCTCCGTCATCGTGGTGCTGCGCAACCCCCTCATCGCTGGCAAGTAGAGATGGGCACCTCCAGAACCTTCCAGAACCTTCTGGATCCTTCCCAGATCCTCCAGAACCTTCCAGAACTTCCCCAGATCCTCCAGAACCTTCCCAGAGCGGCTCCGTCATCGTCGTGCTCTGCAACCCCCTCATCACTGGGAAATAGAGATGGGCACCTCCAGAACCTCCTCAGATCCTTCAAGAACCTTCCCAGATCCTCCAGAACCTTCCCAGATCCTTCCAGAACCTTCCCAGAGCGGCTCCGTCATCGTGGTGCTGCGCAACCCCCTCATCGCTGGCAAGTAGAGATGGACACCTCCAGGACCTTCCAGAACCTTCTGGATCCTTCCCAGATCCTCCAGAACCTTCCAGAAGCTTCTCAGATCCTCCAGAAGCTTCTCAGATCCTCCAGAACCTTCCCAGATCCTCCAGAACCTTCTCAGAGCGGCTCCGTCATCATCGTGCTCTGCATCGTTCCCCTCATCGCTGGCAAATAGGGATGGGCACCTCCAGGACCTTCTAGAACCTTCTGGATCCTCCCAGAACCTTCCCAGATCCTCCAGAACCTTCCCAGATCCCTCAGAACCATTCCAGAACCTTCCCAGAGCGGCTCCGTCATCGTGGTGCTGCGCAACCCCCTCATCGCTGGCAAATAGAGATGGGCATCTCCAGAACCTTCCAGAACCTTCCCAGATCCTCCAGAACCTTCCAGAACCTTCCCAGATCCTCCAGAACTTTCCCAGAGCAGCTCCGTCATCGTGGTGCTGCGCAACCCCCTCATCGCTGGCAAATACAGATGGGCATCTCCAGAACCTTCCAGAACCTTCCAGAACCTTCCCAGATCCTCCAGAACCTTCCCAGATCAGCTCCGTCATCGTCATGCTCTGCAACCCCTTCATTGCTGGGAAATAGAGATGGGCATCTCCAGAACCTTCCAGAACACCCTCAGATCCCTCAGAACTTTCCAGAACCTTCCCAGATGCTCCAGAACCTTCCCAGAGCGGCTCCGTCATCGTCGTGCTCTGCATCGTTCCCCTCATCGCTGGCAAATAGGGATGGGCACCTCCAGGACCTTCTAGAACCTTCCCAGATCCTCCAGAACCATCACAGATCCCTCAGAACCTTCCAGAACCTTCCCAGATCCCTCAGAACCTTCCCAGAACCTTCTGGATCCTTCCGGAACCTTCCCAGAGCGATTCTGTCATCGTGGTGCTCCACAACCCCCTCATCGCTGGGAAACAGGGATGGACATCCCTGGAACCTTCTGGAACCTTCCAGAACCTTCTGAATCCTTCCAGAACCTTCCCAGATCCTCCAGAACCTTCCCAGATCCCCATGGATCCTTCTGGAACCTTCCCAGGTCCCCCCAGGAGACCCCAAAATCTCCTCATCCACCCCATTCCTGCCTAAATTTTTTGATTTTTGAGGAAGGATTTTGGGGTTTTTGGGGGGAATTTTGGGGTCTTTTGGGGAAGGATTTGGGGGGATTTTGGAGAAGGATTTGGGGTTTTTTGGGGAAAGGATTTTGAGGTTTTCTGGAGGATTTTGGGGAAGGATTTGGGGGAATTTTGGGGAAGGATTTTGGGGTTTTTTGGGAAGGTTTTTGGGGGATTTTAGGGAAGGATTTTGAGGTTTTCTGGAGGATTTTTGGGGAAGGATTTTGGAGGATTTTTTGGAGGATTTTGGAGGATTTTGGAGAAGGATTTTGGGGTTTTTGGGAAGGTTTTTGGGGTTTTTTGGGGAAGGATTTTGAGGTTTTCTGGAGGATTTTGAGGAAGGATTTTGGAGGATTTTGAGGAAGGATTTTGGGGTTTTTTGGAGGATTTTGGGGAAGGATTTGGGGGGATTTTGGGAAAGGATTTTGGGGTTTTTTGGGAAAGGATTTTGAGGTTTTCTGGAGGATTTTGGGGAAGGTTTTTGGAGGATTTTGGGGAAGGATTTTGGAGGATTTTGGGGAAGGATTTGGGGTTTTTTGGGAAAGGATTTTGGGGTTTTTTGGAAAAGGATTTTGGGGTTTTTTGGAGGATTTTGGGGAGGGATTTTGGAAGATTTTGGGGTTTTTTGGGAAGGGATTTTGAGGTTTTCTGGAGGATTTGGGGGGATTTTGGGGAGGGATTTTGGGGGTTTTTTGGCGAAGGATTTAAGGCTTTTGGGGGTATTTTTGGGAGGGATTTTGGGGTTTTTTGGGAAAGGATTTTGGGGTTTTTTGGAGGATTTTGGGGAAGGATTTGGGGGGATTTTGGGAAAGGATTTTGGAGGATTTTGGGAAAGGATTTGGGGTTTTTTGGGAAAGGATTTTGGGGTTTATTGGAAAAGGATTTTGGGGTTTTTTGGAGCATTTTGGGGAAGGATTTTGGGGAGGGATTTTGGAAGATTCTGGGTTTTTTTGGGAAGGGATTTTGAGGTTTTCTGGAGGATTTGGGGGGATTTTGGGGAGGGATTTTGGGGTTTTTTGGGAAAGGATTTTGAGGTTTTCTGGAGGATTTTGAGGAAAGATTTTGGAGGATTTTGGGGAAGGATTTTGGGGAAGGATTTTGGGGTTTTTTAGGAAGGTTTTTGGGGGATTTTAGGGAAGGATTTTGGGGTGTCCCCATCAATAAATTCTGCTTTGGTACCGGTGTCACCTCGTGTGTCCCCTCCCCATCCAAGTGTCCCCAAATTTGTCACCCCCCCAAAAAAAATGACCAAAACCCCCCCCAGGAGCATCCAAAGGTTTTTATTCCCAAAAAAATCCCAAAAAAAGGAAAAAGGGGGAGGCACCACGGGGGGGGGGAGGGGACAGCAAAGGGGGCGTGTCCCAATTTGGGGGGGGGGAGGGGAGGGGAGTCGGGACCCCCCCTCAGATTTTCTTCTTCTGTGGCCGAACCCTCGGGAAGAGCTGAGGGGGGAAAGGGAGGTGAGACCCCCACCCCAAAAAATAAAATGCGACCCCAAAAAATAAAATCTGACCCCACAAAATAAAATCTGACCCCAAAAAAATAAAACCCAAAAAAATAAAAGCTAACCCAAAAAATAAAATCCGACCCCAAAAAATAAAACCCCGACCCCAAAAATAAAATTAACCCCAAAAAATAAAATCTAACCCCAAAAAATAAAACCCTAAAAAATAAAACCTGACGCAAAAAATAAAATCTAACCCCCAAAAATGAAGCCTGACCCAAAAAATAAAATTTAACCCTAATAAATAAAGCCTGGCCCAAAAAAATAAATCGTGACCCAAAAAATAAAATCTAACCCCAAAAAATAAACCCCGACCCTAAAAAATAAAATCCAACCCAAAAAATAAAATCTAAACCCAAAAATAAAATCTAACCCCAAAATATAAAGCCTGACCCAAAAAATAAAATTTAACCCCAAAAAATAAAATCTAACCCCAAAAAATAAAACCCCGACCCCAAAAATAAAATCTGACCCCAAAAAATAAAATCTAACCCCAAAATATAAAGCCTGACCCAAAAAATAAAATTTAACCCTAAAAAATAAAGCCTGGCCCAAAAAAATAAATCGTGACCCAAAAAATAAAATCTAACCCCAAAAAAATAAAATGTGACCCAAAAAATAAAATTTAACCCTAATAAATAAAGCCTGACCCAAAAAGTAAAATCTAACCCCAAAAAATAAAGCCTGATCCAAAAAGTAAAATCTAACCCTAAAAAATAAAGCCTGACCCAAAAAAATAAAACGTGACCCAAAAAATAAAATCTAACCCCAAAAAATAAAACCCTGACCCCAAAAATAAAATCTGACCCCAAAAAATAAAATGTAGCCCAAAAAATAAAATCTAACCCCAAAAAATAAAATCTAACCCTAAAAAATAAAGCCTGACCCAAAAAATAAAATCCGACCCCAAAAAATAAAGCCTGACCCAAAAAGTAAAATCTAACCCTAAAAAATGCCCCTCCCCAAACAATCCTGTAGGACCCCTCCCCAAATCCCCCACCCCCTGAGGTGACCCTTGGGACCCCCCACCCAAAATCAACAGGAGCTCAAATGATCCTATGGGACCCCTCCCCAAACCCTCTACACCCTATGGGACCCCTCCCCAATGGATTTAACATCTATGGGACCCCTCCCCAATGGATTTATCCCCTATAGGACCCCTCCCCAAATACCAGGTGACCCCTGGGACCCCCACCCAAAATCAACAGGAGCTCAAATGATCCTACAGGACCCCTCCCCTATGGATTTAACCCCTATGGGACCCCTCCCCAAACCCTCTACACCCTATAGGACCCCTCCCCAATGGATTTATCCCCTATGGGACCCCTCCCCAATGGATTTATCCCCTATGGGACCCCTCCCCAATGGATTTAACCCCCTCAGACCCCTCCCCAAACCCTCCACACCCTACAGGACCCCTCCCCAATGGATTTATCCCCTATGAGACCCCTCCCCAATGGATTTATCCCCTATAGGACCCCTCCCCCAATGGATTTATCCCCTATGGGACCCCTCCCCAATGGATTTATCCCCTATAGGACCCCTCCCCAATGGATTTGTCCCCTATGGGACCCCTCCCCAATGGATTTATCCCCTATGGGACCCCTCCCCAAATCCCCCACGTCACTCAGACGACCCCCAGCCCCCTCCTCACCCCGAAGTAGTTGCGGGGCACGTATCCCTCGTGGCCGTAGAGGGACCCCCACCACCAGTCGAGCTCCTCGGGGGGCTCTCGGCGCAGGACGGTCACCGGCTCCCCCTCGCGGAACGACAGCTCGTCCCCGAACTCGGCGCTGTAATCCCAGAGCGCGTACACCACGCCGCTGTTCAGCACCCCCATGCCCTGCTCCACCTCTGCAGGGACAGGAGGGACACCCCAAAATTCAGATTCTCACCCCAAAACTGCCCCGGTATCCTCACATTGACAGAAACCCCAAATATCTGCAAATATTTGCAAATATCCCCAAAAATCCCAAATGTCCCCACCCAACACCACCCCGCTGTTCAGCACCCCCATGCCCTGCTCCACCTCTGCGGGGACACCCCGAAACACAAAATGTTACCCCAAAAACGTCCCAAAATGTACAAACCGCCCCTGTACCCAAAAACATCCATAGAGACCCCAAATATCCTCAAAAACCCGCAAATCTCCCCAAATTCCCACAGTTCAGCACCCCCCATGCCCTGCTCCACCTCTGCGGGGGATACCCCAAAACACAAAATGTTACCCCAAAACTGTCCCGATATCCCAAAACCCACCTGGTACCAAAAACATCCATAGAAACCCCAAAAATCCCAAATATCCCCACCCGACACCACCCCCGCTGTTCAGCACCCCCCATGCCCTGCTCCACCTCTGCGGGGGACACCCCAAAGCACAAAATGTTACCCCCAAAACCATCCCGAAACCCACAAACCGCCCCCGTACCCGAAAACATCCATAGTGACCCCAAAAATCCCAAATGTCCCCATCCGACACCACCTCACATTTCAGCACCCCCATGCCCTGCTCCACCTCTGCGGGGACACCCCAAAACGCAAAATGTTACCCCCAAAACTGCCCTGATATCCCAAAACCCACCTGGTACCCGAAAACATCAATAGAAACCCCAAATATCCCCAAATCTTCCCAAAAATCCCAAATATCCCCACCCGACACCACCCCGCTGTTCAGGACCCCATGCCCTGCTCCACCTCTGCGGGGACACCCCGAAACACAAAATGTTACCCCAAAACCGTCCCGATATCCCAAAACCCACCTGGTACCTGAAAACATCAACAGAAACCCCAAAAAATCCCCAAATCTTCCCAAAAATCCCAAATATCCCCACCCGACACCACCCCGCTGTTCAGCACCCCCATGCCCTGCTCCACCTCTGCGGGGACACCCCAAAACACAAAATGTTACCCCAAAACTGCCCTGATATCCCAAAACCCACCTGGTACCTGAAAACATCCATAGAAACCCCAAAAAATCCAAATATCCCCACCCGACACCACCCCGCTGTTCAGCACCCCCATGCCCTGCTCCACCTCTGCGGGGACACCCCAAAGCACAAAATGTTACCCTAAAACCGTCCCAAAACCCACAAACTGCCCCCGTACCCGAAAACATCCACAGAGACCCCAAATATCCTCAAATATCCGCAAATCTCCCCAAATTCCCACAGTTCAGGCACCCCCATGCCCTGCTCCACCTCTGCGGGGGGACACCCCCGAAACACAAAATGTTACCCCCAAAAACTGCCCTGATATCCCAAAACCCACCTGGTACCCAAAAACATCCATAGAAACCCCAAAAATCCCAAATATCTCCATCAGCACATTGACAGAAACCCCAAATATTCCCAAAAATTCCCAAAAATCCCCACATATCCCCACCCGACACCACACCCAAAATTCAAATTGTTACCCCAAAAACTGCCATGGTGTCCTCACATTGACAGAAATCTCAAATATCCCCAAATATCCCCAAATCCCCGCTGTTCAGCACCCCCATTGCCCTGCTCCACCTCTGCGAGGGACACCCCAAAGCACAAAATGTTACCCCAAAACCGTTCCCGGTATCCCAAAACCCACCTGGGTACCAAAAAAACCATCCACAGAAACCCCAAAAATCCCAAATATCTCCATCAGCACATTGACAGAAACCCCAAATATTCCCAAAAATTCCCAAAAATCCCCACATATCCCCACCCGACGCCACACCCAAAATTCAAATTGTTACCCCAAAACTGCCCCAGTACCACCATATTGACAGAAATTGCAAATATCCACAAATATCCTCCAAAATCCCCAATATCCCCGTAACCCCCAGTCCCTCCCAGTGCTCCCAGTCCCTCCCAGTACACACAGGTGAGGTCGCTGGAGCAGTCGGCGTAGGCCTCAGCGGTACAGGCCGCACCATAAACCCCATAAACCCCATAAAACCCATAAACCCCCGATCCCAGTGCCCCATAACCCCACCTCTCCAGTGCTCCCAGTCCCTCCCAGTCTCTCCCAGTCCCTCCCAGTGCTCCCAGTCCCTCCCAGTACACACCAGTGAGGTCGCTGGAGCAGTCGGTGTAGGCCTCACGGTACAGGCCGCACCATAAACCCCATAAACTCCCGATCCCAGTACCCCATAACCCCACATCCCCAGTCCCTCCCAGTCTCTCCCAGTCCCTCCCAGTACACACCAGTGAGGGTAGCTGGAGCAGTCGGCGTAGGCCTCACGGTACAGGCCGCACCATAAACCCCATAAACCCCATAAACCCCATAAACCCCATAAAACCCATAAACCCCCGATCCCAGTGCCCCATAACCCCACCTCTCCAGTGCTCCCAGTCCCTCCCAGTGTTCCCAGTCCCTCCCAGTGCTCCCAGTACACACCAGTGAGGTAGCTGGAGCAGTCGGAGTAGGCCTCACGGTACAGGCCGCACCATAAACCCCATAAACCCCATAAACCCCTGATCCCAGTACCCCATAACCCCACACTCCCAGTGCTCCCAGTCCCTCCCAGTCCCTCCCAGTCCTTCCCAGTCTCTCCCAGTCCCTCCCAGTCCCTCCCAGTGCTCCCAGTACACACCAGTGAGGTAGCTGGAGCAGTCGGCGTAGGCCTCACGGCACAGGCCGCACCATAAACCCCATAAACCCCATAAAACCCATAAACCCCCGATCCCAGTACCCCATAACCCCACATCTCCAGTCCTTCCCAGTCCCCTCCCAGTGCTCCCAGTCCCTCCCAGTCCTTCCCAGTCCCTCCCAGTCCCTCCCAGTCCCTCCCAGTCCCTCCCAGTACACACCAGTGAGGTCGCTGGAGCAGTCGGGCGTAGCCCTCGCAGTACAGGCCACACCATAAACCCCATAAACCCCATAAACCCCATAAACCCCATAAAACCCATAAACCCCCGATCCCAGTACCCCATAAACCCTACATCCCCCACATCCCCAGCCCCTCTCCCAGTGCTCCCAGTCCCTCCCAGTCTCTCCCAGTTACTCCCAGTCCCTCCCAGTACACACAGTGAGGTCGCTGGAGCAGTCGGCGTAGGCCTCACGGTACAGGCCGCACCATAAACCCCATAAACCCCATAAACCCCATAAACCCCATAAAACCCATAAACCCCCAATCCCAGTGCCCCATAACCCCACATCCCCAGTCCTTCCCAGTCTCTCCCAGTCCCTCCCAGTGCTCCCAGTACAGACCAGTGAGGTAGCTGGAGGCAGTCGGCGTAGGCCTCGCGGTACAGGCCGCACCATAAACCCCATAAACCCCATAAACCCCCGATCCCAGTACCCCCATAACCCCACATCTCCAGTGCTCCCAGTGCTCCCAGTCCCTCCCAGTACACACCAGTGAGGTCGCTGGAGCAGTTGGCGTAGGCCTCACGGTGCAGGCCGCACCATAAACCCCCATAAACCCCACAAACCCCATAAACCCCTGATCCCAGTACCCCATAACCCCACATCCCAGTGCTCCCAGTCCTCCCAGTCTCTCCCAGTCCCTCCCAGTACACACCAGTGAGGTAGCTGGAGCAGTCGGCGTAGGCCTCACGGTACAGGCCGCACCATAAACCCCATAAACCCCATAAACCCCATAAACCCCATAAACTCCCGATCCCAGTACCCCCATAACCCCACACTCCCAGTGCTCCCAGTCCCTCCCAGTCTCTCCCAGTCCTCCCAGTACACACCAGTGAGGTAGCTGGAGCAGTCGGCGTAGCCCTCGCGGTACAGGCCGCACCATAAACCTCATAAACTCCATAAACCCCCGATCCCACAACCCCATAACCCCACATCCCCAGTGCTCCCAGTCCCTCCCAGTCCCTCCCAGTCCCTCCCAGTCCCTCCCAGTGCTCCCAGTACAGACCAGTGAGGTAGCTGGAGCAGTCGGCGTAGCCCTCGCGGTACGGGTCGCATTTCTCCACCGCCAGGCTGCCGTCGCTGGCCGTGGTGGCGAAGATGGCGGCGCCGTGGCGCACCAGGGCCACGCACACGCCGGTGTCGTTGCACGAGGGCCGCGCAGTGCAGGGGGGTCCTGCCAAATCCCAAAAAATCAGGGATTGTGACCCCCAAAAATTTGGGGGAAACAACCCCAAAAGTTGGTGGAACAACCCCAAAAAGTGGTTGTTTGGTTATGGGGTGTGGGGGGTTTTAACTGTGGCTCGTTTGTGGGGAATGAAGGGTTTGGGGTTTTTGGGGTCACCAAAGGTTTGGGGATGTTCAGGGGGTTTTGAGGTCACTGAAGGTTTGGGGTTTATTGAGGTCACCAAGGATTTGGGGGTGTTCATGGGGTTTTGGGGTTTGGGATTTATTGGGGACATGCTGGTGTCATTGCACGAGGCCACGCAGTGCAGAGGGGTCCTGCCAAATCCCAAAAAAATCAGGGATTGTGACCCCAAAAAGTTGGGGGAACAACCCCAAAAGTTGGTGGGACCACCCCAAAAAACAAACCCCAAAAAATGGTTGTTTGGTTATGGGGTGTGGGGGGGTTTTAATTGTGGCTCGTTGGTGGGGAATGAAGGGTTTGGGGTTTTTGGGGGTCACCAAAGGTTTGGGGATGTTCAGGGGGTTTTGGGGTCACTGAGGGTTTGGGGTTTAATTGGGAGGTTTTGGGGTCACTGAGGGTTAGGGGTTTTATTGGAGGAGGTTTGGGGTTTGGGGTTTATTTGGGGAGTTTTTGGGTCACTGAGGGTTTGGGGTTTATTGGGGACACGCCGGTGTCGTTGCACCGAGGCCGCACAGTGCAGGGGGGGTCCTAAATTGGGGAGGGGGCGTTTAGGGACCCCAAAAATTGGGGGTTGCACCCCAAAAGTTGAGGGACCACCCCAAAAATTGTTGTCCTGTCCCTTAAGTCTCTGTCCCATACTATCCCCCCCATTGTCCCCCCATTGTGCCCATTGTCCCCCATGCCCCCTGTGTCCCTCCACGTCCCCATTGTCCCCATGTCCCCCATTGTCCCCGTTGTCCCCCATTGTCCCCATTGTCCCCATTGTCCCCATGTCCCCATTATCCCCATTGTCCCCATTGTCCCCCATGTCCCCATTATCCCCATTGCCCCCCATTGTCCCCATTATCCCCATTGTCCCCCATGTCCCCATCGTCCCCAATGTTCCCATTATCCCCATTGTCCCCTTATCCCCATTGTCCCCTCCTGTCCCCATTGTCCCTCACCAGCCGTGACTGTTGGGGTCCTGTCCCTCCATGTCCCCATTGTCCCCATGTCCCCATTGTCCCCATTATCCCATTGTCCCCATGTCCCCCATTATCCCCATTGTCCCCCATGTCCCCATTATCCCCATTATCCCCATTGTCCCCATTGTCCCCATGTCCCCATTGTCCCCATTGTCCCCCATGTCCTCATTATCCCCATTATCCCCATGTCCCCATTGTCCCCATTGTCCCCACTGTCCCCCGTTGTCTCCATTATCCCCATTGTCCCCCATGTCCCCATTATCCCCACTGTCCCCATTGTTCCCATTATCCCCATGTCCCCATTATCCCCATTGTCCCCACCGTCCCCATTATCCCCATTATCCCCATTGTCCCCAATGTCCCCATTGTCCCCATTGTCCCCATTATCCCCATTGTCCCCCATGTCCCCATCGTCCCCAATGTTCCCATTATCCCCATTGTCCCCTTATCCCCATTGTCCCCTCCTGTCCCCCATTGTCCCCTCACCAGCCGTGACTGTTGGGGTCCTGTCCCTCCATGTCCCCATTGTCCCCATGTCCCCATTATCCCCGTTGTCCCCCATTGTCCCCGTTGTCCCCCATTGTCCCCATTGTCCCCGTTGTCCCCCATTGTCCCCATTATCCCCATTGTCCCCATGTCCCCATTGTGCCCCATTGTCCCCATTGTCCCCCATTATCCCCATGTCCCCTCCTGTCCCCCATTGTCCCTCACCAGTCGTGACTGTTGGGGGTCCTGTCCCTCCATGTCCCCATTGTCCCCATTGTCCCCATTATCCCATTACCCCCCATTATCCCCATGTCCCCATTGTCCCCATTGTCCCCACTGTCCCCATTGTCCCCATTATCCCCATTGTCCCCATGTCCCCATTACCCCCATTATCACCATTGTCCCCACTGTCCCCATTGTCCCCCCATTGTCCCCATTGTACCCATGTCCCCATTATCCCCATGTCCCCATTGTCCCCATTGTCCCCACTGTCCCCATTATCCCCAATTATCCCCATTGTCCCCCATTGTCCCCATTATCCCCCATGTCCCCATTGTCCCCCATTATCTCCATTATCCCCATTATCCCCATTGTCCCCCATGTCCCCATTGTCCCCAATGTCTCCATTATCCCCATTGTCCCCCTTATCCCCATTGTCCCCATTGTCCCCTCCTGTCCCCATTGTCCCTCACCAGCCGTGACTGTTGGGGTCCTGTCCCTCCATGTCCCCATTGTCCCCCATGTCCCCATTATCCCATTGTCCCCATTATCCCATTGTCCCCATGTCCCCATTATCCCCATTGTCCCCCATGTCCCCATTATCCCCATTATCCCCATTGTCCCCATTGTCCCCCATGTCCCCCATTGTCCCCATTGTCCCCATGTCCCCATTGTCCCCATTGTCCCCATGTCCCCCGTTGTCCCCATGTCCCCATTGTCCCCACTGTCCCCATTGTCCCCATTGTCCCCATTGTCCCCATTGTCCCCATTATTCCCATGTCCCCATTGTCCCCATTATCCCCCATTATCCCCACTGTCCCCCATGTCCCCGTTGTCCCCATTGTCCCCCATTATCCCCCATGTCCCCATTGTCCCCTCCTGTCCCCATTGTCCCTCACCAGCCGTGACTGTTGGGGGTCCTGTCCCTCCATGTCTCCATTGTCCCCCCATGTCCTCATTATCCCATTATCCCCATTGTCCCCATTGTCTCCATTATCCCATTGTCCCCATTGTCCCCCATTATCCCCATTGTCCCCCATGTCCCCATTGTCCCCATTATCCCCATTGTCCCCATTATCCCCATTATCCCCGTTGTCCCCCATGTCCCCATTGTCCCCATTGTCCCCATGTCCCCATTATCCCCATTGTCCCCATTGTGCCCCATGTCCCCATTATCCCCATTGTCCCCATTATCCCCATTGTCCCCATTGTCCCCCATTATCCCCATTGTCCCCATTATCCCCATTATCCCCATTGTCCCCATTGTGCCCCATGTCCCTATTGTCCCCATTATCCCCATTGTCCCCATTGTCCCCATTATCCCCATGTCCCCTCCTGTCCCCGTTGTCCCCGTGTCCCTCACCACCCGTGGCTGTCGGGGGAGTTGACGTTGGCGCCGCTGGCGATCAGGAACTCCACGATGGCGTAGTTGGCGCCGCAGATGGCGTTGTGCAGCGCCGTGATGCCCTCGTCGTTGGGCTGGCTCGGGTCGTTCAGCTGGGGACAGCGGCGTGTCACCTCAGTGCCACCCTGCTGTCCCTGCTGTCACCTCACTGGCCACCCCGGGTGTCCCCACTGTCACCTCACTGCCACCCTGGGACACCCCCCGGTGTCCCCACTGTCACCTCACTGCCACCCAGGTGTCCCCGCTGTCACCCTCACTGCCACCCTGGGACACCCCCCGGTGTCCCCACTGTCCCCCCTCACTGCCACCCGGGTGTCCCCGCTGTCACCTCACCTGCCACCCCGGGTGTCCCTGCTGTCACCCCAGCCCCATTGTCCCCCAATGCCCTGTCCCCACCTGTCCCCTCACTGCCGCCCTGGGACACCCCCGGTGTCCCCACTGTCACCTCAGTGCCACCCCGGGTGTCCCTGCTGTCACCCAGACCCCATTGTCCCCAATGCCCTGTCCCCACCTGTCCCCTCACTGCCACCCTGGGACACACCCGGTGTCCCCTGCTGTCACCCAGCCCGGCTGTCCCCAACCCCCCTGTCCCCTCACTGCCACCTGGGTGTCCCTGCTGTCACCTCACTGCCACCCAGGGACATCTCTGGGGACACCCCCTGATGTCCCCACTGTCACCCAGCCCTGCTGTCCCACACTTCTGTCCCCACTGTCCCCAATGTCCCCAAGCCCCTGTCCCCTCACTGCCACCCAGGGACAGCCTCAGGGACCGGTGTCCCCACTGTCACACCAGCCCTGCTGTCCCACACCCTCGTCCCCAACCTTCTGTCCCCACTGTCCCCCCTGTCCCCTCACTGCCACCCGGGACACCTCTGGGACATCCATGGGACACCCTCCAGGAACACCCCTGATGTCCCCACTGTCACCCAGCCCGGCTGTCCCCAACCCCCTGTCCCCTGTGTCCTCAGTGTCCCCACCGGTCCCTGGTGTCCCCAATGTCCCCTGTCCCCACTGTCACCTCTGCCACCTCGCCTGCTGCCACCACATCCAGCTCCCACTGTCCCTCCAGTGTCCCCAGTGTCCCTTCCTGTCCCCAGTCCCCGGTGTCACCAGTGTCCCCACTGCCCCCCCAGTGTCCCCACTGTCCCCCACCGTCCCCCTCCTGTCCCCAGTGTCGCCGTTGTCACCTCTGCCACCGCCTGCTGCACCACGTCGAGCTCTCCGGTCAGGGCCGCGTCCAGCAGCAGCACCAGCGGGTTCAGCCGCACCCGCGCCCCGGGGCGGCGCCGCGGAGAGGAGGGGTCGCGCAGCGCCGAGCGCAGCTCCTGCGACAGGGACAGGGTCAGGGGACACGGGGACATCACCCAGGACAGCCCCGGACATTGGGGACATCACCCCGGGACAGCCCCGGGGCGAGGAGGGGTCACGCAGGGCCGAGCGCAGCTCCTGCGACAGGGACAGGGGGACACTGGGCGGGGGGTCAGGGAACACCGGAGACATCACCCCGGACATTGGGGACATCACCCCGGAACAGCCCCGGACATTGGGGACATCAACCCAGGACAGCCCCGGACCTTGGGGACATCAACCCAGGACAGCCCCGGGGCGAGGAGGGGTCGCGCAGCGCCGAGCGCAGCTCCTGCGACACGGGAGGGGTCAGGGGACACCGGGCGGGGGTCAGGGGACATGGGGACATCACCCTGGGACAGCCCCGGACCTTGGGGACATCAGCCCGGGGACCTTGGGGACAGAGAGGACACCCCCCGGGGCATTCCAGGGGACAATGACACCTCAGGGGACTCCAAGGGACAAGGATCCGGGGGGTCCCAGAGTGACAGGGACACCTCGGGGGTCTCAGAGTGACAATGACACTGGGGAAGGTCCCAGAGTGACAGGGACAGTGGAGAGGGTCCCAGAGTGACAAGGACACCTCAGGGGACTCCAAGGGACAAGGACTGGGGGGGTCCCAGAGTGACAGGGACACCTCGGGGGTCTCAGAGTGACAATGACACTGGAGAAACGTCCCAAAGTGACACAAACACCTCAGGGGACTCCAAGGGACAAGGACCAAGGGGGTCTCAGAGGACAGGGACACCTCGGGGGTCTCAGAGTGACAATGACACTGGGACAGGGACTCAAAGTGACAACGACACTTAGCCAAGTGTCCCACAGCACACAACGCCACCCTCCTGTCCCCCTGTCCCCACTCACACCGCCAACCTGCCCCGCTCCCGCCACCCGCCGGTGCCACCGGGGCCGAACCCTCCACCGGAGGAGCAGGAGGAAGAGGAGGAGGAGGAGGCGACAACGACAGCGACATCGCCACCTCCCCTGCAGCTTCCCCCCGGTGCCCGCGGGCCGTGCCGGGCCGGTGCAGCAGGCGCGGGATCAGCTGCCGGTAGTGGCGGGTGCGCGCCGGGGCGGCGGCGGGCCCGGGGCTCTGCTCCATCGACCCACCCCGGCGCTTCAGCGGCCGCGGCATCTCCGCCAGGACCCGAGCGACCTCCTGGAACTCGGGCCACCCGCCGCGCCTCGGAGCGGCAGCAGCGGCCTGCAGCCGCGTTGGGGCTGAGCGGCCGGGCCGGGGGGCGTCTCGGGGGGACCCTCCGGGGGTCCCTCGGGGGGAAATTCCGGGGGTGCCTCGGGGTCTGAGGCAGCGCAGGAGGAGCCCGCTCCAGCTCCGCAGAGTCGGGTTCGGCAGGAAGGAGGGTCCGGGGGTGTGGGGCGGGTGGGAGCTGGGGAGGGGGGAAAGGAAAAAACCCGAAATTGGGGAGGCGGGAAAAGGGAAAAGCCCGAAATTGGGGAGGGGGGAAAGGGAAAAGCCCGAAATTGAGGAGCGGGGAAATGGGGTGAGGGGGGGTTCCGGAGGAGGGTCCGGGGGTGTGGGGCGGGTGGGAGCTGGGGAGGGGGGAAAGGGGAAAAGCTCGAAATTGGGGAGGGGGAAAAGGGAAAAGCCCCGAAATTGAGGAGGGGGGAAAGGGAGAAGCCCGAAATTGGGGGAGGGGGGAATGGGCGTGAGGAGGGGGCTCGGAATGGGGAAAGGAAGGGCAGAATCCCCTTTTTACCCCCCGAAAATCCCCTTTTTATTCCCCCAAAGCCCCCCCAAATCCACTTTTTGCCCCCCAAAGTCCCCTTTTTCACCCCCCAAAATCCCCTTTTACCCCCCGAAAATCCCCTTTTTATTCCTCCAAAGTCCCCCAAATCCACTTTTTGTCCCCCCAAAAATCCCCTTTTTATCCCCCAAAATCCCCTTTTCACCCCCCAAAATCCCCTTTTTTGTTACCCCAAAGCCCCCCAAATCCACTTTTAACCCCCCAAAATCCCTTTATTACCCCCGAAAATCCCGTTCTCATCCCCCAAAATCCTCATTTTTCACCCCCCAAAATCCCCTTTTTACTTCCCAAAGCCCCCCAAAATCCTGTTTTCACCCCCCCAAATCCCCTTTTCACCCCCCTAAATCCCCTTTTTACCCCCCCAAATCCCATTTTCACCCCCCCCAAAATCCCCTTTTACCCTCAAAATGTTATTTTTTACCCCCCAGAATCCCCTCTCACCTTCCCCCCCGGCCATTCCGGCCGGTCCGGGCGGCAGCGCCGGCAGCTTTTGGGGCGCCCCCCCGCGCCGTGCCGGGCGGTGGGGAGGGGGTCGCGCCCCCCCAGGGCCGGGGGGATGCCCCGGGGGGCCCCCAAAATCCCCTTTTAACCCCCCAAAAACCCCCTTTTACCACCCCCAAAATCCCTTTTTACTTCCCAAACTCCCCCAAATTCCCTTTTTTAGCCACCGAAATCCTCTTTTTATCCCCCCCAAGCCCCCAAAATCCCCTTTCTACCCCCTCAAATCCCCTTTTCACCCTCCAAATCCCCTTTTTAGCCCCTAAATCCCCATTTTACCCCCCTAAATTCCCTTTTTATCCCCCAAAAGTCCCCAAAATCCCTTTTTACTTCCCCAAAATGCCCTTTTTATCCCCCCAAATCCACTTTTTACCCCCCAAAATCCACTTTTACTTCCCAAATCCCCCCAAATCCCCTTTTTACCCCCCAAAATCCCCCTTTTTACCCCTCAAAATCCCCCTTTTCACCCCTCCAAATCCCCTTTTTAACCCCTCAAAATCCCCTTTTTACCGCATTTTCACTCCCCAAAATCCCCTTTTTACCCCATTTTCACCCCCCAAAACCGCTCTCACCTTCCCCCCCGGCCATTCCGGCGGGTCCGGGCGGCAGCGCCGGCAGCTTTTGGGGCGCCCCCCCGCGCCGTGCCGGGCGGTGGGGGAGGGGGTCGCGCCCCCCCAGGCCCGGGGGGCTGCCGCGGGGCCCCCCCTGCTCCCAGAAGGCGTTCTGCAGCCGGAAGATCACGGACAGGGGCAGGGGCTTGTGCCGCGGGGGTCTCCCGGTACCGGGCCCGGGGGGGGCACCGGGATCCGCGACACCGGCTGGGGAGGGGGCGGCCCCGGGGGTCCCGGGTGGTGCCACCCCCGCGGCAGCGTCCGCGACCCCGGCGGGGACCGGAACAGCGACAGCGCCGGGCCCGGCCCGTCCGGGGCCCCCGCGGGGACAGCAGCTTGGAATTGCGGGGCAGCGTGTGCGAGGTGAAGGGGAGGTCCTGGGGAAGGGAAAATGGGTTAAAATGGGGTTGAAATGGGGTTAAAAAATGGGGTTAAAATGGGTTAAAAATGGGGTTAAAATGGGGTTAAAAAATTGGTTAAAAATTGGGTTAAAAGGG
>JANCRA010000546.1:0-29622 GCA_024362935.1 Setophaga petechia
AATGGCCTCAAAATGGGGGGAAACAGCCTCGAAAATGGGGGAATGGCATCAAATGTACTAAAAAATGGGGAAATGGCCTCAAAAATGGGGGAATGGCCTCAAAATGGGGAAAAAACGGCATCGAAATGGTCAAAAATGGGGAAAAACGGCCTCAAAAATGGGGGGGAAACAGAGTTAAGTGTGCTTAAAAATGGGGGAATGGCACCAAAAATGGGGAAATGTCATCAAATGTACTAAAAAATGGGGAAATGGCCTCAAAAATGGGGAAAAACATTGCCCCTTCTGTGTCACCGTGCCCTGAGAGAGAATCCCAGGAATCTGGGGAAAAGGCACAGAAAGGGTGTGGGAATGGGGGGAAAGGGGGAAAAACGGCATCAAAATGGGGAAAATGGTATCGGAATGGTTAAAAAATGGGGAAAAACGGCATCAAAAATGGGGGGAAACGGCATCAAAATGGGGGGGAACAGCCTCGAAAATGGGGGAATGGCCTCAAAAATGGGGAAAAATGGTATTGGAATGGTCAAAAATGGGGGAAAAAACAGCATTGGAATGGTCAAAAATGGGGGAAAACAGCCTTGAAAATGGGGGAAATGTCATCAAATGTACTAAAAAATGGGGGAATGGCCTCAAAAATGGGGAAAAATGGCATCAAAAATGGGGGGAACAGCCTCGAAAATGGGGGAATGGCATCAAATGTACTAAAAAATGGGGGAAATGTCCTCAAAAATGGGGGGAAACAAGTGTCCTTAAAAATGGGGGGAATGGTATCAAAAATGGGGAAAATGGTCTCAAATGTACTAAAAATGGGGAAATGGCCTCAAAAATGGGGAAAAAACGGCATCGAAATGGTCAAAAAATGGGGAAAAACAGCATCAAAATGGGGGAAAATGGCATCAAATGTACTAAAAAATGGGAAATGTCCTCAAAAATGGGGAAAAAACGGCATCAAAATGGGGGGAAACAGAGTTAAGTGTGCTTAAAAATGGGGGATGGTATCAAAAATGGGGGAAATGGTCTAAAAAATGGGGGAAAACAGTATTAAATGAACTTAAAAATGGGGGAATGGCATCAAAAATGGGGAAATGTCCTCAAAAATGGGGAAAAAACGGCATCAAAAATGAAGGAAATGGCATCGGAATGGTCAAAAATGGGGAAAATGGCATCAAAAATGGGGGGAAACAGCCTCGAAAATGGGGGAAAATGTCATCAAATGTACTAAAAAATGGGGAAATGGCCTCAAAAATGGGGAAAAGTGGTATTGGAATGGTTAAAAATGGGGAAAAACAGCATCAAAAATGGGGGAAATGTCCTCAAAAATGGGGGGAAACAGAGTTAAGTGTGCTTAAAAATGGGGGAATGGTATCAAATGTTACTAAAAAATGGGGAAATTGCCTCAAAAATGGGGGAAAAATGGCCTCGAAAATGGGGGGAATGGCCTCAAAAATGACCCCCAGTTTTAGAGTCCCCCTCCCCCCAATTTTAGGGTCCCCCCCCTCCAATTTTGGCGACCCCAGCCCCCAAATTTGGAGACACCCCCCCCCATGATTTCAAAGCCCCTCCCCCATTTTTAGGGTCCCCTCCCCCCCGATTTTGGGACCCTCCCCAGAATTTTGGGGTACCCCCCAAATTTTGGTTCCCCCCCAATTTTGGTTCCCCCAACTTTGGTTCCCCCAATTTTTGCCCCCTCAATTTTGGTTCCCCCCCAACTTTGGTCCCCCCTCAATTTTGGTTCCCCCCAATTTTAGGTACCCCCAATTTTGGTTCCCCCCAATTTTGGTTCCCCCCCAATTTGAGTTCTCCTCAATTTTGGTTCCCCTCAATTTTGGTTCCCCCTCAATTTTGCCCCCTCAATTTTGGTTCCCCCCCAATTTTGGTTCCCCCCCAATTTGAGTTCTCCTCAATTTTGGTTCCCCCCCAATTTTGGTTCCCCCTCAATTTTGCCCCCCTCAATTTTGGTTCCCCCCCAATGTTGGTTCCCCCTCAATTTTGGTTCCCCCCAACTTTGGTTCCGCCCCCAATTTTAGTTCCCCCCCAATTTTGGTTCCCCCCAACTTTGGTTCCCCCCCAACTTTCGTTCCCCCTCAATTTTGGTTCCCCCCCAATTTTGGTTCCCCCTCAATTTTGGTTCCCCCCAATTTTGGTCCCCCCCTCAATTTTGGTTCCCCCCAATTTTGGTTCCCCCCCCATTTTTGGGCCCCCCCAACTTTGGTTCCCCCCAATTTTGGTTCCCCCCAATTTTAGGTCCCCCTCAATTTTGGTTCCCCCAATTTTGGTTCCCCTCAATTTTTGCCCCCTCAATTTTGGTTCCCCCCAACTTTGGTCCCCCCCTCAATTTTGGTTCCCCCCAATTTTGGTTCCCCCCCAACTTTGGTTCCCCCCCAACTTTGGTTCCCCCCAATTTTGGTCCCCCCTCAATTTTGGTTCCCCCCCAATTTTGGTTCCCCCCCATTTTGGGCCCCCCCCCAACTTTGGTTCCCCCCAATTTTGGTTCCCCCCAATTTGAGTTCCCCCTCAGTTTTTGGTTCCCCCCCAATTTTGGTTCCCCCTCAATTTTGCCCCCTCAATTTTGGTTCCCCCCCAACTTTGGTCCCCCCAATTTTGGATCTTCCCCCAATTTTGGTGCCCCCCAACTTTGGTTCCCCCCCAATTTGAGTCCCCCTCAATTTGGGTCCCCCCCAATTTTGGTTCCCCCCAATTTTGGTTTTCCCTCAATTTTGGTTTTCCCCCAACTTTGGTCCCCCCCAATTTTGGTTCCCCCCCTCCCCTTCCCGGGGGTCTCCGCCCCCCCCACACCCTCACGCCCCTCCCCCCTCACTGCCCCTCCACCCCCCCCCCTCACAGCTCCCCCTCCCCCCCCCCGATATTTTGGGGTTCCCCCCCCCAATTTTTCCCTTTTTCCGTTTTTTTTTTTTGTTTTTTTTTTTTTTTTATTTTATTGGAATTTTTTATCCCCCCCCAATAAAAACTTCTTCTGCTTCAGTTCCGGTTTTGGGGTTTTTTTGGGGGGGAATTTTGGGGGTTTTTGAGGCGGTTTTGGGGTGGGGGGGGCTTTAATTTGGGGGGTCGGGGTTTTGTGGGGTTTTTTTTGGGGGGGGATTGGGGGATTTTGGGTTTTGATTTGGGGTTTTGGGATTTTGGGGTTTTGAGGGAGGTTTGGGTTTTTTGGGGGGAGGTTTGAGGGGGTTTTGGGCGGTTTTTGGATTTTTGGAGATATTTTGGGGGGGGGTTGTTATTTTGGGCTTTTCTTGGGGGCTTTTGGGATTTTTTGGGTATTTTTGGGGAGGATTTTCAGGTGGGTGATTTTAATTTGGAGGGGTTTGGTTTTTTGGGGTTTTTTGTGGGGGGGGTTGGGTTTTTCCAGGGGTTTTGGGTTGTTTTGGGGGGATTTTGGGGGTGAGGGGTTAATTTGGGGGGGTTTTGGGAGCATTTTTGAGGAATTGGGGCTGTGGGGTTTTTTGGGGGGTTTAATTTGGGGGACTTCGGTTTTTTGGGGTTTTTAGGGGGGTGGGTTTAATTTGGGGGGGGGTCTCCTGTGGATTTGGGGGATTCACTTCCATTTTTGGGGAATTTCACCCCGAAATATTTGGGGGGAGGGGGGAGTTGGAATTGGGGGCATAAACTGGGGGGGGGGGGGGTCACTGAATTTGGGGGGGTCCCCGTGAATTTTGGGGTCCCCCAGAAGAGCCGCCCCCTCCCAGCCCCACCCCTTTATGCAAATTTATTCAAATCACCCCACGGCGGCTCCGCCTTCTTCATTAAGTCCGCTGGAAAGGCGGGACTACGTGAAGACGCGATGACGTCACCACGCCCCACCCAGCGCCCTCACTGCGCCTGCGCCGCCTTCCCCGCGCGCTCTGATTGGCCGAGCCTCTCCTCTCTATGATCCCCGAGCCGGCCGGAGCGGCTCCTCCCGCCTCTATGGCCGCCCCTCCCCTCCCGCCGCCCCGCCGCGCTCTCCCCGCTCCTTTCCCGCTCCCCTCCCTCCCCGCGCGCTCCCCCTCAGCCCCTCCAGCGCCCTCCGCCATCACCCCCCGCGCCTCCGCCGTGAGTCCTCCGGGGCGGCCAGAGCGCCGCCGGAAGTGGTGGGCGGGACCGGAAGTGGCGGGCGGTATAAAAGCAGCGCGCAGGCGCCCGCGGCCTCTTTCGGGCGCGCGGCGAGGTCGGAGCGCGGCGTGAGGGGGAGCGCGGGCGGGCTTTTTGGGGTTAATTTGGGACTTTTTGGGTTAATTTGGAGTTTTCGGAGTCCCCAACGCGTCCCTTTTGTCCCCCCGCAGGTCCCGGAGCCGCCATGGGCCGCCGGCCGGCGCGATGGTGAGGGGGTGACGTCAGAGCGGGGGGGGAGCGTGACGTGACACGGCCGCTGTGACGTCACTGGGGGGGTTAAAATGAGAATATTTTAAAAGGGGGGGTAAAGGGGTAAAAATGGAAAAATTTTACTTAGAAATTCAATAGTTGGGGTTAAAATAGAAAAAAATTGAGGTAAATATTTGGGGTTGAAAAGGGAAAAATTAAGGTTGAAAACGGAAAAATTTGGGTTAAAATGGGAAAAATTTGGGTTAAAATGGGAAAAATTTGGGTTAAAATGGGAATAATTGGGGTTTAAAAAGGGTCTGGGATCTTCGTGGGAGCGTTAAAAAGGGGAAAATTTGGGTTGAAAAGAGAAAATTCGGGGTTAAAAGAAAATAAAAGGATAATTTTGGGGGGGTTGGGATAATTCAGGAAATTTTTGGCGATTTTTTAGGGGGATAATTTTAAAAATTTTCAGGGATTTTTGGAGAATATTTTTAGGGTGTTTTGGGTAATATTGGGATAATTTTTAGGAGTTTTTGTGGATAATTTTGGTATTTTTGGGGATAATTTTATGGGCAATTTCGGGATATTTTAGGAGTTGTTTGGGGATAATTTTGGGGTATTTTGAGGATATTTTAAGGAATTTTTGGGAATTATTTTTGGGGATAATTTTGAGGATTTTCAGAGAATATTTTAGGGTGTTTGGGGTAACATTTGGATAATATTTAGGAGTTTTTTGGGGATAATTTTGGTATTTTTGGGGATAATTTTATGGGCAATTTTCGGGATATTTTAGGAGTTATGTAGGGGTTTGAGGAGATAATTTTGAGGATATTTTTGGAATTTTTGGGAATTATTTTGGGGATAATTTTGAGAATTTTCAGGGATTTTTGGAGAATATTTTTAGGGTGTTTTGGGGTAATATTGTGATAATTTTTAGGAGTTTTTGTGGATAATTTTGGTATTTTGGGGGATAATTTTATGGGTAATTTTTGGGATATTTTAGGAGTTATTTAGGGGTTTGAGGAGATAATTTTGAGGATATTTTTGGAATTTTTAGGAATTATTTTGGGGATAATTTTGAGGATTTTCAGGGATTTTTTGGAGAATATTTTTAGGGTGTTTTGGGGTAATATTGGGATAATTTTTAGGAGTTTTCGTGGATAATTTTGGTATTTTGGGGGATAATTTTATGGCAAATTTTCGGGATGTTTTAGGAGTTGTTTGGGGATAATTTTGGGGTATTTTGAGGATATTTTAAGGAATTTTTGGGAATTATTTTGGGATAATTTTGAGGATTTTCAGAGAATATTTTTAGGGTGTTTGGGGTAACATTTGGATAATATTTAGGAGTTTTTTTGGGATAATTTTGGTATTTTTGGGGATAATTTTATGGGCAATTTTCGGGATTTTTAGGAGTTATTTAGGGGTCTGAGGGGATAATTTTGAGGATATTTTTGGAATTTTTGGGAATTATTTTGGGGATAATTTTGAGAATTTTCAGGGATTTTTGGAGAATATTTTTAGGGTGTTTGGGGATAACATTTAGGAGTTTTTGTGGATAATTTTGGTATCTTTGGGGATAATTTTATGGGCAATTTCGGGGATGTTTTAGGAGTTTTTGGGGGGATAATTTTGGGGTATTTTGAGGATATTTTAGGGAATTTTTGGGAATTATTTTGGGGATAATTTTGAGGATTTTCAGAGAATATTTTTAGGGTGTTTTGGGGTAATATTGTGATTATTTTTAGGAGTTTTTGTGGATAATTTTGGTATTTTTGGGGATTTTTAGGAGTTATTTAGGGGTTTGAGGGGATAATTTTGAGGATATTTTTGGAATTTTTGGAATTATTTTGGGGATAATTTTGAGGATTTTTGGAGAATATTTTTAGGGTGTTTTAGGGTAATATTGGGATAATTTTTAGGAGTTTTTGGGGATAATTTTGGTATTTTTGGGGATGATTTTATGGGCAATTTCGGGGATATTTTAGGAGTTATTTAGGGGTCTGAGGGGATAATTTTGAGGATATTTTTGGAATTTTTGGGAATTATTTTGGGGATAATTTTGAGAATTTTCAGGGATTTTTGGAGAATATTTTTAGGGTGTTTGGGGATAACATTTAGGAGTTTTTGTGGATAATTTTGGTATTTTTGGGGATAATTTTATGGGCAATTTCGGGATATTTTAGGAGTTATTTAGGGGTTTGAGGGGATAATTTTGGGGTATTTTTGGAATTTTTGGGAATTATTTTCGGGATAATTTTGAGGATTTTTCAGATATTTTTGGAGAATATTTTTAGGGGTGTTTTGGGTAATATTGGGATAATTTTTAGGAGTTTTTGTGGATAATTTTGGTATTTTTGGGGATAATTTTATGGGCAATTTCGGGGATATTTTAGGAGTTTTTGGGGGGATAATTTTGGGGTATTTTGAGGATATTTAAAGGAATTTTTGGGGATAATTTTGAGGATTTTCAGAGAATATTTTTAGGGTGTTTTGGGGTAATATTGGGATAATTTTTAGGAGTTTTTGCGGATAATTTTGGTATTTTTGGGGATAATTTTTATGGGCAATTTCGGGGATGTTTTAGGAGTTATTTGGGGGTAATTTGGGGGGATAATTTTGGGGTATTTTGAGGATATTTTTGGAATTTTTGGGAATTATTTTGGGGATAATTTTGAGAATTTTCAGGGATTTTTAGAGAATATTTTTAGGGTGTTTTTGGGTAATATTGCGATAATTTTTAGGAGTTTTTGTGGATAATTTTGGTATTTTTGGGGGATAATTTTTATGGGCAATTTCGGGGATGTTTTGGGAGTTGTTTGGGAATAATTTTGGGGTATTTTGAGGATATTTTAGGGATTTTTTGGGAATAATTTTGGGGATAATTTTGAGGATTTTCAGAGAATATTTTTAGGGTGTTTTGGGTAATATTGGGATAATTTTTAGGAGTTTTTGTGGATAATTTTGGTATTTTTGGGGATAATTTTATGGGCAATTTCGGGGATATTTTAGGAGTTATTTAGGGGTTTGAGGGGATAATTTTGAGGATATTTTTGGGAATTTTTGGGAATTATTTTGGGGGATAATTTTGAGAATTTTCAGGGATTTTTAGAGAATATTTTTAGGATGTTTTGGGGTAATATTGCGATAATTTTTAGGAGTTTTTGTGGATAATTTTGGTATTTTGGGGGATAATTTTATGGGCAATTTCGGGGATGTTTTAGGAGTTTTTGGGGTATTTTGAGGATATTTTAGGGAATTTTTGGGAATTATTTTGGGGATAATTTTGAGGATTTTCAGAGAATATTTTTAGGGTGTTTTGGGGTAATATTGTGATTATTTTTAGGAGTTTTTGGGGATAATTTTATTGGCAATTTCGGGGATATTTTAGGAGTTATTTAGGGGTCTGAGGGGATAATTTTGAGGAATATTTTTGGAATTTTTGGGAATTATTTTGGGGATAATTTTGAGAATTTTCAGGGATTTTTGGAGAATATTTTTAGGGTGTTCTGGGGATAACATTTAGGAGTTTTTGTGGATAATTTCGGTATTTTTGGGGATAATTTTATGGGCAATTTTCGGGATTTTTAGGAGTTATTTAGGGGTTTGAGGGGATAATTTTGAGGATATTTTTGGAATTTTTGGGAATTATTTTGGGGATAATTTGAGAATTTTCAGGGATTTTTGGAGAATATTTTTAGGGTGTTTTAGGGTAATATTGGGATAATTTTTAGGAGTTTTTGGGGGATAATTTTGGTATTTTTGGGGATAATTTTATGGCAAATTTCGGGGATGTTTTAGGAGTTTTTGGGGGGATAATTTTGGGGTATTTTGAGGATATTTTTGGAATTTTGGGAATTATTTTGGGGATAATTTTGAGGATTTTCAGAGAATATTTTTAGGGTGTTTTGGGGTAATATTGTGATTATTTTTAGGAGTTTTTGTGGATAATTTTGGTATTTTTGGGGATAATTTTATGGGCAATTTCGGGGATATTTTAGGAGTTATTTAGGGGGTCTGAGGGGATAATTTTGAGGATATTTTTGGAATTTTTGGGAATTATTTTGGCGATAATTTTGAGGATTTTCAGGGATTTTTTGGGAATATTTTTTAGGATGTTTTGAGGTAATACTGCGATAATTTTTAGGAGTTTTTGTGGATAATTTTGGTATTTTTGGGGATAATTTTTATGGGCAATTTCGGGATGTTTTAGGTGTTGTTTGGGGATAATTTTGGGGGTATTTTGAGGATATTTTTGGAATTTTTGGGAATTATTTTGGGGATAATTTTGAGGATTTTCAGGGATTTTCGGAGAATATTTTTAGGGTGTTTTGGGGGTAATATTGTGATTATTTTTAGGAGTTTTTGGGGATAATTTTATGGGTAATTTTTCGGGATATTTTAGGAGTTATGTAGGGGTTTGGGGGGATAATTTTGGGGTATTTTGAGGATATTTTAAGGGATTTTTTGGGAATTATTTTGGGGGTAATTTTGAGGATTTTCAGGGATTTTTGGAGAATATTTTTAGGGTGTTTTGGGGGTAACATTAAGATAATTTTTAGGGAGTTTTTGTGGATAATTTTGGTATTTTTGGGGATAATTTTATGGGCAATTTCGGGGATATTTTAGGAGTTATTTAGGGGTTTGAGGGGATAATTTTGAGGATATTTTTGGAATTTTTGGAATTATTTTGGGGATAATTTTGAGGATTTTCAGAGAATATTTTTAGGGTGTTTTGGGGGTAATATTGTGATTATTTTTAGGAGTTTTTGGGGATAATTTTATGGGTAATTTTTCGGGATATTTTAGGAGTTTTTTTAGGGGTTTGGGGGGATAATTTTTGGGGGTATTTTGAGGATATTTTTGGAATTATTTTGGGGGTAATTTAGGAGGTTTTTGGGGCTATTCCAGTGCTTTTTTGGCTATATAAATTTCCATTTTTCCCCCTTTTTTCCCCTCAGTTACCGCTACTGCAAGAACAAACCCTACCCCAAGTCCCGCTTCTGCCGGGGGGTCCCGGGTGAGTCCTGACCCCAAAATCCCCAAAAAAACCCCAAAAAAACCCCCCAAAAAAACCCCAAAAACCTCCCCTGACCTCTGTGGGTGCCTCCCCCAGACCCAAAAATCCGAATTTTCGACCTGGGCCGGAAAAAAGCCAAAGTGGACGAGTTCCCCCCTGTGCGGGCACATGGTGTCAGACGAGTACGAGCAGCTCAGCTCCGAGGGTAAAATCCCAATTTTGGGGGGTTTGTAAAAAAATCTGGGGGTTTGGGGGAGGATCTTTAAAAAATTTGGGGTTTTGGGAGGAGTTTGGGGGTTTATGAGAGGATTTTTAGGGGGATTTTTGGGGGGAGATTTTTGAAAAATTTGGGTTTTTCCGGGGGTTTTGGGGAGGATTTTTGGGGGAGATCTTTGAAATATTTGGGGTTTTGGGAGGATTTTAGGGGGATTTTGGGAGGATTTTAGGGGGTTTGGGGGAGGATTTTAGGGGGTTTGGGGGAGATTTTGAAAAATTTGGGGTTTTGGGAGGAGTTTAATGAGGATTTTTGGGGTGGATCTTGGAAAAATTTGGGGTTTGGGGGGATTTTAGGGGGTTTGGGGGGAGATTGTCAAAAAATTTGGGGTTTTGGGAGGAGTTTAAGGGGGATTTGTTGGGGAGGATCTTTGAAATATTTGGGATTTTAGGGGGGTTTGGGGGGAGATTGTGGAAAAATTTGGGGTTTTGGGGGGATTTTAGAGGGGTTTGGGGGAGGGTTTTGGGGGAAGATCTTGGAAAAATTTGGGGTTTGGGGGAGGATTTTAGGGGGTTTGGGGAAGATTTTTGAAAAATTTGGGGTTTTATGGGGGGTTTTAGGAGGAATTTGTGGGGTTTTTGGGAGGATTTTTGGGGGAGATCTTGAAAAATTTGGGGTTTTGGGAGGATTTTAGGGGGGTTTTGGGGGAGATTTTTGAAAAATTTGGGTTTTATGGGGGGTTTTAGGAGGAATTTGTGGGGTTTTGGGAGGATTTTAGGGGGGTTTTGGGGTAGGATTTTGGAAAAATTTGGGGTTTTGGGAGGAGTTTAAGGAGGATTTTTAGGGAGGATCTTGGAAAAATTTGGGGTTTTATGGGGGGTTTTAGGAGGAATTTGTGGGGTTTTGGGAGGATTTCTGGGCGAGATCTTTAAAATATTTGGGATTTTGGGGAGGAGTTTTGGGGGAAAACTTTGAAATATTTGGGGTTTTGGGGGGGGTTCTTTTAAAATTTGGGGTTTTGGGAGGATTTTAAGGGGGATTTTTGGGGAGGATCTTGGAAAAATTTGGGGTTTTAGGAGGAATTTGTGGGGTTTTGGGAGGATTTTGGGGGGAGATCTTTAAAATATTTGGGGTTTGGGGGGGAAAACTGAAATATTTGGGGGTTTTGGGGGGGTTCTTTTAAAGATTGGGGTTTTGGGAGGATTTTAGGGGGGTTTTGGGGGGAGATCTTGGAAAAATTTGGGGTTTTGGGGGAGGAGTTTTGGGGGGAAAACTTTGAAATTTTTGGGGGGTTCTTTAAAAAATTGGGGTTTTGGGGAGGATTTTGAAAAATTGGGGATTTTGGAAGAGTTTTGGAAGGAGTTTGGGGGTTTTGGGGGAGGATTTTAGGGGGGTTTGGGGGAGGTTTTTGAAATATTTGGGGTTTTGGGGAGGAGTTTTAAAGGGGATTTTTGGGGAGGATCTTTGGAATATTTGGGGGTTTTGGGGAGGAGTTTTGAAAAATTGGGGATTTTGGAAGGAGTTTGTAGGGTTTTGGGGAGGATTTTTGGGGGGAAATCTTTAAAAAATTTGGAGTCTTATGGAATTTTGGGAGGAATTTTTGAAAAAGATCTTTGAAATATTTGGGGTTTTGGGGGGAGTTTTGAGAGGAGTTTGGGATTCTTTTGGTGGAAAATCTCTAAAAAATTGAGAATTTTTAAGGATTTTTGGGGGGGATTTTGGGATTGGTTGGGACATCCTTGAAAATTTGGGTTTTTTGGGGAAATCCTTGAAGATTTTGGGGATTTTAAATTTTAAAGATTTGAATTTTAAGGATTTAGGATTTAGATTTAATGGAGATTTTTGGGTTTTTTATTGAGTTTTTGGGGGGTTCTTTAATAAATTGGGGGTTTGGGGATTTTTGGGAGGAATTTAAGGGATTTGTAAGAACCTGAAATTTTCATGTAAAATCTGCAAATTTTTACATAAAAACTCCAAATTTTCACCTAAAAACTCCAAATTTTTTCCTAAAAATCTGAAATTTTCACCTAAAAACACCAATTTTTTCCTAAAAACCCCAAATCTTCCCCAAAATTCCCCAAATTTAAACTTCAACCCTCAAATTTTGCCCCCCAGCCCTGGAGGCCACACGGATCTGCACTAACAAGGGAAGAGCTGCAGCAAGGACCCAAAAACCCCAAAATTTCACCCAAAAACCCCAAAATTTCACCCAAAACCCCCAAATTTTCACCTGAAACTGCCAAATTCCCTCCTTAAAATCTTAAATTTTCTTTTAAAACCCCCAAATTTCCACCTGAAAACCCCAAAATTTTTACGTAAAAACCCCAAATTTTCACGTATTTTCACCTGAAAATCCCAAATTTCTACCCCAAACCCCAAATTTTCTTCTAGAGCACCCAAATAATCTCCTGAAACCCCAGAATTTCCACCTAAAACCCCCAAATTTCCACCTGAACAAACCCCAAATTTTCACATCGGAGCCTTGAATTTTCACGTAAAAACTTCAAATTTTCGCCTAAAAACCCCAAAATTTTCACCTAAAAACCCCAAATTTTCACCTAAAAACCTCGGGTTTTTTTCTGGATTTTGAGGGGAGGGGTCTCAGCAATTTGAGGAGGGGTCCTGACCCCCCAAATTTGCCTCCCCAGCGCTGGAGGCCGCCCGGATCTGCGCTAACAAGTGCAGGGTGAAGAGCTGCAGCAAGGACCCAAAAACCCCAAATTTCCACCTAAAAACCCCAAAATTTTTCCTAAAACCCCCAAATTTTCCCCTAAAATGCCCAAATTTAAACTTAATCCCCCCAAATTTTTTTATTTAACCCTCAAACATTCCCCTAAAATTCTCAAATTTCCACCTGAAAACCCCAAATTTTTCACGTCGCAACCTCGAATTTTCACGTAAAAACTTCAAATTTTCACCTAAAAACCCCAAATTTTCACCTAAAAACCCCAAATTTTCACCTAAAAACCTCGGGTTTTTTCCTGGATTTTGAGGGGAGGGGTCTCAGCAATTTGAGGAGGGGTCCTGACCCCCCAAATTTGCCTCCCCAGCACTGGAGGCCGCCCGGATCTGCGCTAACAAGTACATGGTGAAGAGCTGCGGCAAGGACGGCTTCCACATCCGCGTGCGCCTGCACCCCTTCCACGTCATCCGCATCAACAAAATGCTCTCCTGTGCTGGGGCCGACAGGTGGGGACCCCAAAAACACCGGGGGCACCCCAAAACCACCGGGGGGACCCCGAAATCCTCATTGGGGACCTCGAAATCCTCAGGGGAACCCCAAAATCCTCAGGGGAACCCCGAAATTGTGGAGGGGAATCCCAAAGTTAAAGGGGAGAAGTTTCGGGAGTGGTTTGGGAATGGGGTCATGGGAAGGTTCCCCTGAATTGGGGGGTGTCCTAAAATTTGGGGGTCTTTGAGATCCCTTTGGGGGTCCCTGAAATCACCAGGGGAACCCCGAAATCACCAGGGGAACCCCGAAATTCTGGGGGGTTTTGGTGGAGGTTTGGGGGGAATCCCAGAGTTAAAGGGGAGAAGTTTCTGGGATGGGTCATGGGAAGGTTCCCCTGAATTTGGGGGTGTCCTGAAATTTGGGGGTCTCTGAGATCCCTTTGGGGGGTCCCCGAAATCACCAGGGGGACCCCCGAAATCCTCAGGGGAACCCCGAAATTGTGGGGGTTTTGGTGGAGGTTTGGGGGGAATCCCAGAGTTGAAGGGGAGAAGTTTCTGGGATGGGTCATGGAAAAGGATCCAGAAATTTGGGGGCTCTCTGAGATCCCTTTGGGGGTCCCTGAAGTCCTCAGGGGGACCCCGAAATCTTCAGGGGAACCCCAAAATTCTGGGGGGGGTCGGTGGAGGTTTGGGGGGAATCCCAGAGTTTAAAGGGGAGAAGTTTCAGGAGTGGTTTGGGAATGGGGGTCATGGGAAGGTTCCCCTGAATTTGGGGGTGTCCTAAAATTTGGGGTCTTTGAGATCCCTTTGGGGGGTCCCTGAAATCCTCAGGGGAACCCCAAAATTCTGGGGGGGTCGGTGGAGGTTTGGGGGGAATCCCAGAGTTAAAGGGGAGAAGTTTCTGGGATGGGTCAAATTCAGGAAGGTTCCCCTGAATTTGGGGTGTCCTAAAATTTGGGGATCTTTGAGATCCCTTTTGGGGGTCCCCGAAGTCCTCAGGGGGACCCTGAAATCCTGAGGGGGACCCCGAAATCCTCAGGGGAACCCCGAAATTCTGATGGGGTCGGTGAAGGTTTTGGGGGGAATCCCAGAGTTTAAGGGGAGAAGTTTCTGGGATGGGTCATGGGAAGGTTCCCCTGAATTTGGGTGTCCTAAAATTTGGGGATCTTTAAGATTCCTTTGGGGGGTCCCTGAAGTCCTCAGGGGGGACCCCGAAATCACCAGGGGAACCCCAAAATTTTTGGGGGGGGTTCCAAAAATTAAGGGGGAAAATTTTGCAGGAGTGGTTTGGGAATGGGGTCATGGGAAAGTTCCCCTGAATTTGGGGTGTCCTAAAATTTGGGGGGTCTCTGAGATCCCTTTGGGGGGTCCCCCGAAATCACCAGGGAGACCCTGAAATCCTCAGGGGACCCCGAAATTCTGGGGGGGTCGGTGGAGGTTTGGGGGGAATCCCCAGAGTTAAAGGGGGAGAAGTTTCTGGGATGGGTCGTGGAAAGGTTCCCCTGAATTTGGGGTGTCCTAAAATTTGGGGGTCTCTGAGATCCCTTTGGGGGTCCCCGAAATCCTCAGGGGGACCCTGAAATTCTGGGGGTTTTTTGGTGGAGGTTTGGGGGGAATCCCAGAGTTAAAGGGGAGAAGTTTCTGGGATGGGTCATGGAAAAGGATCCAGAAATTTGGGATCTTTGAGATCTCATTTTGGGGGTCCCTGAAATCACCAGGGGGACCCCAAAATCACCAAGTGAACCCCGAAATTTTTTGGGGGGGTCTGTGGAGGTTTGGGGGAGTTCCAAAAATTAAGGGGGAAAACTTTGCAGCAGTGGTTTTTGGATTGGTCATGGGAATGTCCCCCTGAATTGGGGGTGTTCTAAAATTGGGGCTCTCTGAGATCCCTTTTGGGGGGTCCTCAAAATCCTCAGGGGGTCCCTGAAATCTCAAGGGAGTCCCCAAAATTCTGGGGGGGGTCGGTGAAGGTTTGGGAGAGTTCCCAAAGTTAAAGGGGAGAAGTTTCTGGGATGGGTCATGGGAAGGTTCCCCTGAATTTGGGGTGTCCTGAAATTTGGGGGTTTCTGAGATTCCTTTTGGGGGTCCCTGAAGTCCTCAGGGGCTCCCCGAAATCACCAGGGGAACCCCAAAATTTTTGGGGGAGTTCCAAAAATTAAGGGGGAAAATTTTGCAGGAGTGGTTTGGGAATGGGGTCATGGGAAGGTTCCCCTGAATTTGGGGTGTCCTAAAATTTGGGGTCTCTGAGATCCCTTTTGGGGTGTCCTCAAAATCCTCAGGGGGACCCCAAAATTCTGGGGGTTCTGTGGAGTTTTGGGGGCGTCACCAAAGTGAGGAAGAGACCCCAAAACTGAGGGGGGTCCCTGAACCAAGGGGGATTTTGGGGGGTCCCTAAATTGGGGGCGGATTTTGGGGGTCCCTGGATTTTGGGGGAGACTTTGGGGGTCCCTGGATTTTGGGGAGATTTTGGGGGTCCCTGGATTTTGGGGAGATCTTGGGGGTCCCTGGATTTTGGGGAGATCTTGGGGGTCCCTAGACTGAGGGGGATTTTGGGGGTCCCTAGACTGAGGGGGATTTTGGGGGTCCTTGGATTTTTTGGGGTCTCGGTGTCTCCCCCCCCCAATTTCAGGGCTGTCCCCCCCCCATTTTTTGAAGTGTCCTCATTAATTAATCCTGCAGTTAATTAATTCTAAGGTACCCCATTAATTACCCCCACAATCAATTAGGTTATTAATCACTCCCAAAGTTAATTAGGCCATTAATTACCCCTGCAATTAATTAATTAATTCCAGGGTACCCCATTAATTACCCCACTGTTAATTAGACTGTTAACGACCCCCCCAGCTAATTAATCCATTTATTAGGCCATTAATTACCCCTGCAATGAATTAATTCCCGAGTACCCCAATAATGACCCCACATTTATTTAACCTTGTTAATTACCCGCAGCTAATTAAGCCGTTAATTGCCCGCAGCTAATTAAGCCATTAATTACCTGCAGCTAATTAAGACGTTAATTGCCCCACATTTATTTAACCCATTAATTGCCCCGCAGCTAATTAACCTGTTAATTACCCGCGGCTAATTAAGCCGTTAATTGCCCCACATTTATTTAACCCGTTAATTGCCCCGCAGCTAATTAAGCCGTTAATTGCCCCACATTTATTTAACCCGTTAATTGCCCGCAGCTAATTAAGCCGTTAATTACCCGCAGCTAATTAAGCCGTTAATTGCCCGCAGCTAATTAAGCTGTTAATTGCCCCACATTTATTTAACCCGTTAATTGCCCCACATTTATTTAACCCGTTAATTGCCTGCAGCTAATTAAGCCGTTAATTACCCGCAGCTAATTAAGCCGTTAATTGCCCGCAGCTAATTAAGCCGTTAATTACCCGCAGCTAATTAAGCCGTTAATTGCCCACAGCTAATTAACCCATTAATTACCCGCAGCTAATTAAGCCGTTAATTGCCTGCAGCTAATGAAGCCGTTAATTACCTGCAGCTAATTAAGCCGTTAATTGCCCCACAGCTAATTAACCCGTTAATTGCCCGCAGCTAATTAAGCCGGCCGTGCCCCTCCCCCATGGGGGCCCGGCGTGCACTGGCTGCGCACAGAGACCCCTCCCCCCCCCGGCTGTGTAGGGACCCCTCCCCACCTGGGGGGGCTCCCAAAGGGGCCGGGGGGACAAAGACCCCAAATGACCCCAAATAACCCAAAATAAACCCAAATAAAACCAAAATAATCCCAAAATAAACCCAAATAACCTCAAAATAACCCCAAAATAACCCCAAAATGACCCAAAATAATCCCAAATAACCCCAAAATAATCTCAAAATAAACCCAAAATAAACCCAAAATAATCCCAAAATGACCTCAAAATAATCCCAAAATAAACCCAGAATGACCCAAAATAAACCCAAAATGACCCAAAATAATCCCAAAATAAACCCAAATAACCCTAAAGTGACCCCAAAATAGCACCAAAATGACCCCAAATAACCCCAAAATAAACCCAAAATAACCCCAAAATAAACCCAAATAACCCTAAAATGACCTAAAATAACCTAAATAACCCCAAAATAAACTCAAAATAAACCCAAAATGACCCAAAATGACCCCAAAATAACCCCAAAATAAACCCAAAATGACCCAAAATAATCCCAAAATAAACCCAAATAACCCTAAAGTGACCCCAAAATAGCACCAAAATGACCCCAAATAACCCCAAAATAAACCCAAAATAACCCCAAAATAAACCAAAATAACCCCAGAATGACCCAAAATAATCCCAAAATGACCCCAAAATAAACCCAAAATAAACCCAAATAACCCTAAAATGACCTAAAATAACCAAAATAACCCCAAAATAAACCCAAATAACCCCAAAATGACCCAAAATAAACCCAAATAATCCCAAAATAAACCCAAAACGAACACAAATAAACCTCAAAACAAACCAAAAATTACCCCAAAATATCTTGGGGGGGAGGGGGGAAATAACCCCAAATACCCCCGGGGGAGACAAACCCCAAAATAACCCCAAATACCCCGGGGGGGGCAAAAACCCCAAAATGACCCAAAATAACCCCAAAATATCCTGGGGGGGCACCAAAATCCCCTTTGGGATGGGTCTGGGGGCTTAAAACTCCCCCTGGGAGCCTGAAAATCCCTCCTTGGGCTGGGGCTGGGGTCTCTTTGGGTGGGTCTGTAAATGGGGCTGGGGTCTCTGTGTGTGTCTGTAATTGGGTCTGGGGTCTCAGGGCAGGTCGGTAATTGGGTCTGGGGTCTCTGGATGGATCAGTAATTGGGTCTGGGGTCCCTCTCAGGCTGCAGACCAGGATGCATGGGGTGTTCGGGAAGCCGCAGTGCATGGTAGCTCTGGGGCAGTGTCAGTGGGGCTGGGGTTTATAACTGTGTCTGTAATTGGGTCTGGGGTCTGTAATTGGGTCTGGGGTCTGTGTGTGTGTCTATAATTGGGTCTGGGGTCTCTCAGGCTCCAGACCGGGATGCGCGGGGCCTTCGGGAAGCCGCAGGGCACGGTGGCGCGGGTGCAGTGTCAGTGGGGCTGGGGTCTGTAACTGTGTCTATAATTGGGTCTGGGGTCTCTGTGTGTGTCTATAATTGGGTCTGGGGTCTGTAATTGGGTCTGGGGTCTCTGTTTCCCCCAGGCTCCAGACCGGGATGCGCGGGGCCTTCGGGAAGCCGCAGGGCACGGTGGCGCGGGTGCAGTGTCAGTGGGGCTGGGGTTTATAACTGTGTCTATAATTGGGTCTGGGGTCTGTAACTGTGTCAGTAATTGGGTCTGGGGTCTCAGGGTGGATCATTAATTGGGTCTGGGGTCTCTCTCAGGCTCCAGACCGGCATGCGCGGGGCCTTCGGGAAGCCGCAGGGCACGGTGGCGCGGGTGCAGTGTCAGTGGGGCTGGGGTTTATAACTGTGTCTATAATTGGGTCTGGGGTCTGTAACTGTGTCAGTAATTGGGTCTGGGGTCTCAGGGTGGATCATTAATTGGGTCTGGGGTCTCTCAGGCTGCAGACGGGCATGCGCGGCGCCTTCGGGAAGCCGCAGGGCACGGTGGCGCGGGTGCAGTGTCAGTGTGTTTGGGTTCCTTGGCTGTGTCTATAATTGGGTCTGGGGTCTGTAACTGTGTCAGTAATTGGGTCTGGGGTCTCTGTGTTGATGCAGGCTCCAGACCGGGATGCGCGGGGCCTTCGGGAAGCCGCAGGGCATGGTGGCGCGGGTGCAGTGTCAGTGGGGCTGGGGTCTGTAATTGGGTCTGGGGTCTCAGGGTGGATCATTAATTGGGTCTGGGGTCTCTGTTTCCCCCAGGCTGCAGACGGGCATGCGCGGGGCCTTCGGGAAGCCGCAGGGCACGGTGGCGCGGGTGCAGTGTCAGTGGGGCTGGGGTTTATAACTGTGTCTGTAATTGGGTCTGGGGTCTGTGTGTGTGTCTATAATTGGGTCTGGGGTCTCTCAGGCTGCAGACGGGCATGCGCGGGGCCTTCGGGAAGCCGCAGGGCACGGTGGCCCCGGGGCATTGTCAGTGGGGCTGGGGTCTGTAACTGTGTCTGTAATTGGGTCTGGGGTCTCAGGATGGATCATTAATTGGGTCTGGGGTCTCTCAGGCTGCAGACCGGCATGCGCGGGGCCTTCGGGAAGCCGCAGGGCACGGTGGCGCGGGTGCAGTGTCAGTGGGGCTGGGCTGCTTGGCTGTGTCAGTAATTGGGTCTGGGGTCTCAGGGTGGATCATTAATTGGGTCTGGGGTCTCTGTTTCCCCCAGGCTCCAGACCGGGATGCGCGGGGCCTTCGGGAAGCCGCAGGGCACGGTGGCACGGGTGCAGTGTCAGTGGGGCTGGGGTCTGTAATTGGGTCTGGGGTCTCAGGGCAGGTCAGTAATTGGGTCTGGGGTCTCTGTGTGTATCTATAATTGGGTCTGGGGTCTCAGGGTGGATCATTAATTGGGTCTGGGGTCTCTCAGGCTGCAGACGGGCATGCGCGGGGCCTTCGGGAAGCCGCAGGGCACGGTGGCACGGGTGCAGTGTCAGTGGGGCTGGGGTCTGTAACTGTGTCAGTAATTGGGTCTGGGGTCTGTAACTGTGTCAGTAATTGGGTCTGGGGTCTCTGTGTGTGTCTATAATTGGGTCTGGGGTCTGTAATTGGGTCTGGGGTCTCTGTGTTGATGCAGGCTGCAGACCGGGATGCGCGGGGCCTTCGGGAAGCCGCAGGGCACGGTGGCGCGGGTGCACATCGGGCAGGTGATCATGTCCATCCGCACCAAGGCCCAGAACAAGGAGCACGTGGTGGAGGCGCTGCGCAGAGCCAAGTTCAAATTCCCGGGCAGGCAGAAGGTACCAGCACCCCAAAAACCCCTGGGGCACCCCAAAAACCCCCTGGGGGGCACCCCAAAATACCCTGGGGGCACCCAAAATACCCTGGGGACACCCCAAAAATAACCTAGGGGCACCCCAAAAACCCCTGGGGGCACCCCAAAAACCCCTGGGGCACCCCAAAAACCCCTGGGGGGCACCCCAAAAACCCCTGGAGGCACCCAAAAATAACCTAGGGGCACCCTGAAAACCTGGGGGGGCACCCAAAATACCCTGGAGGCACCTGAAATACCCTGGGAGCACCCAAAATACCCTGGGGGCACCCATAAAACTCAGGGGGCACCCCAAAATACCCTGGGGGCACCCCAAAAACCCGGGCAGGAACCCAAAAAAACCCAGGGGGGACCCCAAAAATCCCGGGGGGCACCCAAAAAAAACCCTGTGGACACCCTAAAAACTCAGAGGGACACCCCAAAAAACTGAGAGACACTCCAAAAAACTCAGAGCGACACCCCAAAAAATTCGGGGGCACCCTGAAAACTCGGGGGGCACCCGAAGGGTTCTGAGGGAGACCCCAAAAAACTCAGGGGGCACCCAAAAAACTCTTGGGACACCCCAAAAAAACTCTTGGGGCGCCCCAAAGGGTTCTGGGGGCACCCCAAAAACATCAGAGGGCACCCCAGATTACTCCAGGGACACCCAGAAAAACTCAGATGGGGCAAACTGGAGACCCCCAGATTTTTTTGAGGGGAGATTTTGGGGTCCCCCTGACGGATTTTTGGGGTCCCCCCTGATCCACATCTCCAAGAAATTGGGGTTCACCAACATGAGGGGACCCCAAAAATCCAAACTTTGGACAAAGGAGGTTTCATGGTGCTAAAAGCCTTGAAATTATTGGGATGGGAGGACCTGGAGACCCCCAGATTTTTTTGAGGGGAGATTTTGGGGTCCCCCTGATGGATTTTTGGGGTTCCCCTGATCCACATCTCCAATCCCCCCCAGATTTTTGGGGTCCCCCCAGATCCACATCTCCAAGAAATTGGGGTTCACCAATGGGGGGGACCCCAAAACTCCAAATTTCAAACAAAGATGGGATTCATGGTCCTAAAAACCTTAAAATAATTGGGATGGGAGGACCTGGAGACCCCCAGATTTTGGGATGGGAGGACCTGGAGACCCCCAAATTTTACTGTCTGGGAGTTTGGGGTCCCCCTGACGGATTTTTGGGGTCCCCCCAGATCCACATCTCCAAGAAGTGGGGGTTCACCAAGTTCAACGCCGACGCCTTCGAGGAGATGGTGGCGCAGAAGCGCCTGATCCCCGACGGCTGCGGGGTCAAGTACGTCCCGGCCCGGGGACCCCTGGAGCGCTGGAGGGGCCCCTGCAACGCCTGAACCCCAAAAAAAAACCCCAAAATAAACCCCAAAATAACCCCAAAATAACCCCGGGGACCCCCCAGGATCCACAGGGAACCCCGAAACCCGCGGGGAGCCCGAGGATGGGGAGGAACCCGGCGGGGTTTGGGCTGAATAAAAGGTTCTGGGTCCTTCCCTGGTGGTGGCGTTTGGGTTTTTGGGGGGATTTGGGGTTTTTGGAGAAATTTGGGATTTTTGGGAGGGATTTGGGGTTTGGGGGGGGGGGGGGGGGAATTTGGGGTTTTTTTTTGGGGGGATTTGGGGTTTAGAGGGGGAATTTGGGAGTTGGGGGGGAATTTGGGGTTTTTGGGGGGGGGAATTTGGGGTGTTGGGGGGGAATTTGAGGATTTTTGGGAGGGATTTGGGGGGTTTTGAGGGGGAATTTCGGGTTTTGGGGGGAATTTCGGGTTTTTTGGGGGTATTTGGGTTTTTGGGGGAATTTGGGGTTTTAGGGAGGGGAATTTGGGGATATTTGGGAGGGATTTGGGGGGAATTTGGGGATTTTTGGGGGGATTTGGGGTTTTTGGGGCAGGAATTTGGGGGTTTAGGGGGGGAATTTGGGGTTTTTTGAGGGGAATTTGGGGGTTTTTGGGGAGGTTTTGGGGGGAATTGGGGGGGGATTTCGGGTTTTTAGGGGGGGAATTGGGGGGAATTTGGGGTTTTTAGGGGGGAATTTGGGGGGAATTGGTGGGGAATTTGGGATTTTGGGGGGGGGGTCGGCGGGGGGGAATTTGAGGGTTTTTGGGGGGGGATTTGGGGTTTTTGGGGAGGAATTTGGGATTTTTTGGGGTTTTTGGGGGGTCAGGGGTTCTGGCTTTTGTCCCTGTTGGGTTTTGGGGGTCCCAGAAACTCCCCAAGGTTCGGCCCTGGGGATTTTGGGGAGGTCCCCCAAAGCTTTGGTTGGATTTTGTTTCCATTTTTCCCCACCCAATTCCCATTTTCCCCATTTTTTTCCTCTCCAATTCCCATTTTTCCCCCATTTTTAATCCCCCAATTCCCATTTTTTCCCCGTTTTTAACCTGTCTGGGGCAGATCCCAGAAGGTCAGGGGACAGGTCAGGAGGTCCCCAAAGCTTGGTTGGATTTTGTTTCCATTTTTCCCCCACCCAATTCCCATTTTTCCCCTTTTTTTTCCTCTCCAATTCCCATTTTCACCCCTAAATTCATTTTTTTTCCTAATTTTCCACATTTTTATCCTTCCCTGAGGCAGATCCCAGAAGGTTGGGGATGGCTCAGGGGGTCCCCAAAGCTTGATTCCTTTTAATTTACATTTTTCCCCCAATTCCGAATTTTTACTCCCCCAATTCCCATTTTCCCTCATTTTTTACTCCTCAAATTCCCATTTTTTTTTCCCCCATTTTTTCCTCCCAAATTCCCATTTTCCCCTCCTTTTTTTCCCCCATTTTTAACATCCTAAGAAGATTGGGGACGGGTCAAGAGGTCCCCAAAGCGTGGTTGGTTTTTGTTTCTGTTTTTACCCTCCAGTTCCCAATTTTTCCTCCCCAATTCCCATTTTTCCCCCATTTTTTCCCCATTTTTCACCCTTCTGGGCCAGATCAGAGGGTCCCCAAACCCAAACCTTGGTTGATTTCTCCCCAAATTTTGGAATTTTGCCTCTCTCCAATTTTGGGTGTTCCCCCAATTTTGTCCCTCTGGATTTTTTTTTTTGGGGGGTGGTCCCCAACTTTTCCCACCCCCTCCCAATTTTTGGGTCTCCCCAAACACGAGGCTGCACAAAAAGGGCTGAAATGAGTAAAAACGAGATTTTCTTGGTTTTTTCCTTAATTCCCAAATGCGGCCCCTCCCCCCCCACAGACACAGACGGGGGTGGGGGAGGGGAGGGGGGGGACCCCCCCCAGGATTTTTTTTCTCTTTTTTTTTGGGGAGGGGTCCGGGGCTGGTTTGGACCTCGCAGCCCCGAGGTGAGGAGGAGGAAATGACCAAAATTGTAAAAAAAAAACCCTGAAAAAACCCGAAAGGATCCCAAACTAAGCACGGCCACAGACACGACAATGGGGGAGGGGACGGGGGGGGGGGCGCGACCCCCCCTCAATTTGTGCTTGGGGGAGGGGACAGAGGGGACAAAGGGGACACAGAGACACCCCCAGAGGGGACAGAGACCCCCGGGAATGGTCAGAGACCCCCAGAAGGGACCGAGACCCCCAGAGGGGACAGAGACCCCCGGGAATGGTCAGAGACCCCCGAGAGGGGACGGAGACCCCCGGGAATGGTCAGAGACCCCCGGGAGGGGACGGAGACCCCCGGGAATGATCAGAGACCCCCAGAGGGGACGGAGACCCCCGGGAATGGTCAGAGACCCCCAGGAGGGGACAGAGACCCCCGGGAGGGGGCAGCGCTTGGTTGTGAGCGGGAGTTTTGTCCTTAATGCAAAAAAAGGAGAAAAATTCGGGGGATTCGAGGAATTTCAGGGGATTTGGGGCATTTTTTTGGTCCCCAAGCCCCCCGCCCCCGATGTCGCCGAGCGCTCCGGGGGTGTCACACGGTGGTGACCGAGAGCAGGGGGTGCTCCAGGCGCCCCCCGTGCTGCGCCAGCATCATCTCCTGGATGGTCACCCAGTTATCCAGGATGCGCCGGCTCCTCTTGCGCAGCCCCCGCCGCGACCCCTGCCCGTGTTGGGGAGGGGGCGGCGCCTCCGCGACCCCTCCCGCGTTCCCCGCGGTGCCCTCGGGCCGCCCCTGGAGCAGCAGCTCCGGCGCCGCCGCTGCTCGCGGGCCCGGGCCAGGTGCTGCTTGCGCTGCTCGCGGCTCCAGTAGCGCCCGGTCTTGAGCTCGCTCCGCGCGTCGTCGTCGGTGGAGCCGCCCGCGCTCCTCCAGGATTTTGATCGCCCGAGCTTTGAGCAGCCGGTCCCGGCCCGGCCGCTTCCCGCGGGGCCCTTTGGCGGCGCCCGGAGCCGCTCCGGAGGGCGGCGCGGCGGCGGCGGCTCCGAGCCCGGCGCGCAGCAGCAGCGGGGAGCTGCGGGAGCTCTCGCCGGTGTTGTAGGCGCTGGTGCTGTCGCGCTCCGGAGCTTCGGCGATATCGGCCAGAGGCCCCTCGACCCCCGGCCGGGGGTCCCGCCAGGCGCGGCGGCCTCGCTCGCGGAGCCGCTCGAGCTGCTGCGCCCGCAGGAGGTGCCGGCACTTGAACTCCAGGTGCCGCAGCTCCTCCTCCAGCCGCGCCAGCTCCGCCCGGCCCGCGGGCCCCGCGCAGCGCCCGCGCAGCGCCCGGTAGCGCCGCAGCCTCCGCGGGGCTGAGCGCGGCCAGCGGCGGGGACGGCGAGCCGGGCCCTGAACCGGGCCCTAAACCCGGCCCTAAGCCCGGCCCTAAGCCCGGCTCCAACCTCGCTCCTAAACCCGGCCCTAAACCCGGCTCCAGCCTCGCTCCTAAACCCGGCTCCAACCTCGCTCCTAAGCCCGGCTCCAACCTCGCTCCCAGGCCCGGCTCCAGCCTCGCTCCCCAGCCCGGCTCCAGGCCCGGCTCCAGCCCCGCCGTTCCGCGCCGCCCGCCCGCTCCGTTCCCGGCCCTTCCCGCCGCCCCGCAGCCGGAGCCGCTCCGCGCCGCCGCCGATGCAGCGCCGGGTTTGGCGTGGAGCCGGGGCGGGTTTTGGGGTGAATTTTGGGGGTTTTGGGGTTCGCGGCGGGGCGGGGGAGGCCGGGGCGGCGGCGGGGGAGCCTCGCCCGCCTCCTCGCCCAGCAGATCGTGCTCCGAGCTCTCCTCGTTGCGCGTGGACTCGTCCGTGCGCCCCACGCCGCTGTCGGGCTCGGCCCCGCGGCCGCCCCCGGGCGTGGCGGGGCTGGGGGGCTGCGGGTGGGTGGGGAGGGGGCGTCAGGGGGGGGGTCCCCAAAATGTGCGGGGGACCCCCCAGGAGCCCTTGGGACCCCCCCCCCACTTTAACCCCCCCAAACTCTCAGCGCCATCCCGGGACCCCCCCCCAGCTCCAGCCCAGCCCCTTCCCCTCGGCCCTGGAACCCCCCAGACCCATCTGAGCCCCCAGACCCATTTGAACCCCCTGGAACCCCCCAGACCCATCTGAGCCCCCAGACCCATTTGAGCCCCCCAGACCCATCTGAACCCCCAGACCCATTTGAACCCCCCCAGACTCATTTGAACCCCCCAGACCCATTTCAGCCCCCCAGACCCATTTGAACCCCCAGACCCATTTGAACCCCCAGACCCATTTGAGCCCCCCAGACCCATCTGAGCCCCCAGACCCATTTGAGCCCCCAGACCCATCTGAACCCCCAGACCCATCTGATCCCCCAGACCCATCTGAGCCCCCAGACCCATCTGAGCCCCCCAGACCCATTTGAACCCCCCCAGACCCATCTGAACCCCCAGACCCATTTGAGCCCCCAGACCCATCTGAGCCCCCCAGACCCATTTGAGCCCCCCCAGACCCATCTGAACCCCCCAATTTTTCCCCGTTTTTTACCCCATCCCCATTTTTTCCCTTTTCTCCCCTCCCAATTTTCCCCATCCCAATTCCCACTGACCCCCCCAATTCCCATTATTCCCCATTTCCCCCCTCCCAATTCCCATTTTTCCCCTCACAATTTCCATTTTTTAGCCAATTTCCCCCTCCCAATTCCCATTTTTTTCCAAATTTTCCCCCATTTTTTCCATTTTCCCCCATTTCCCCCATTTTCCCCCCATTTTTCCCCATTTTTTCCCCATTTCCCCCACTTTTCCCCATTTTTCCCCCCATTTTCCCCCATTTTTCCCCCATTTCATCCCCATTTTTTCCCCATTCTTTCCCCCATTCTTTTCCCCATTTTTTCCCCCATTTTTCCCCCCGTTTCCCCCCATTTTTCCCCATTTTTTTCCATTTTTTCCCATTTCTCCCCCTATTTTTCCCCATTTTTCCCCATATTTTCCCCATTTTCCCCATTTTTTTCCAATTTCTTCCCCCATTTTCCCCCCATTTTTTCCCCATTTTTCCCCATTTCCCCCCCATTATTTCCCCATTTTCCCCATTTTTTCCCCCCATTTTTCCAATTTTCCCTCCATTTTCCCCCCCGATTTTTCCCCATTTTTCCCCATTTTCCCATTTTTCCCCCCCATTTTCCCCCCCATTTTTCCCCCATTTTCCCCCCCGTTTTTTCCCCATTTCCCCCCATTTCCCCCCATTTTTCCCCATTTCCCCCCCATTTTTTCCCCATTTCCCCATTTTTTCCCATTTCTCCCCCTATTTTTCCCCATTTTTCCCCATATTTTCCCCATTTTCCCCATTTCCCCCCCATTTTTCCCCCATTTTTTCCAATTTTCCCCCATTTCCCCATTTTTCCCCCCCATTTTTTCCCCATTTCCCCCCCATTTTTCCCCCATTTTTTCCCCATTCTTTTCCCCATTTTCCCCATTTTTTTCCCATTTTTTCCCCTTTTCTCCCCATTTTTCCCATTTTTTCCCCATTTCTCACCTGCCCGGGGGGGGTCCAGGCCCCCCTGAGCTCCCCCCTCCTCATCGGAGCCGAACTCATCCAGGAAATCCTCGCGGTCGCTGTCCTTCCAGCGCTGGGGGCGGGGCGCCTGAGACCCCCGGACCCCTCCCCAAATTCCCCGCCACGCCCCCTCCCCAAATTCCCGCCACGCCCCCTCCCCAAAATCCATGAATTTTGCCTCTTTTTCCTTCATTTCTGGTGCTCCCAAAATCCCTAAAATTCCCCCATAATTCCCTCAGGACCCCTCAACAAAATCTGGGGGACCCCTCAGGGACCCCTCCCCAAATTCCCACTCGCCCCCTCCCCAAAATCGCTGAATTTTGCTTCTTTTTCCTTCATCTTTGGTGCTCCCAAAATCCCTAAAATTCCCCCCAAAATCCCCCTAAAATTCCCCCAAAATTCCCTCGGGACCCCTCCCCAAAATCTGGGGGACCCCTCAGGACCCCTCCCCAAATTCCCACCCGCCCCCTCCCCCACTCAATGAATTTTTCCTCCTTTTCCTTCATCTTTGGTGCTCCCAAAATCCCTAAAATTCCCCCCAAAATCCCCTAAAATTCCCCCCAGATTCCCTCGGGACCCCTCCCCAAAATTTGAGGGACCCCCCCGGGACCCTTCCCCAAATTCCCATTCCCCCTCCCCAAATCCAGGATTTTTGGCTCATTTTCCTTCATCTCCAAGAATCCAAAAATCCTAAAATTCCCCCCAAATTCCCTCTAAACCCCCTCAAATTCCCTCAGGACCCCTCCCCAAAAATCTGAGAGACCCCTCCCCAATTTCCCACCCCCCCAATCTCCCTTTCCTCTCCAATAAATCACTTTTGTTTCCTTATTTTACATTTCTGGAGGTCCCAAACTGCCCCAGATCCCCCCCAGCCCCCCCCCCCAGCCCCCCCGGGGACCCCTCCCCACATTTGGGGGCGCCCCCAGCCCCACCAGGGACCCCTCCCCAATTTCCCACCCCCCCCAATCTCCCTTTCCTCCCCAATAAATCACTTTTTTTTCCTTTTTTTTCATTTTTGGAGGTCCCAAACTGCCCCAAATCCCCCCCAAGCCCCCCCCCCAGCCCCCCCGGGACCCCTCCCCACATTGGGGGCGCCCCCAGCCCCACCTGGCTCTCGGGCCGGGCCAGCAGCAGGGAGATGTTGGTTTGCTGCTCCCGGGTCAGGAAGGCCACGGCCTCCTCCCGGTCCTGGATCTCCACCCCGTTGATCTGGGAGACCCCCAGAGACCCCTCCTCAAATTAGGGCATGGGGGAGGCTCGGGGGAAGGGGGTTCGGGGGGGTTTGGGGGGGGTTCAGGGGGGTTTTTGCCCATGAAAATGCCCCAAATTCCCCCCAGAATGCAACAAAACGCCACAGAAGTTTTGTGATTTTTAAACCCAAAATTCCCCTAAAATCCCCCCCAAAATCGCCCCCAAATTCCTCCCAAAATCCCCCGAACCTCCCCAAAAAATCCGCCCAAAAATCCTCCCCCAAATCGCCTAAATTCCTCCCCAAATCCCTCAATTCTCCCCCAAAATTTGCCCTAAATGCACCCAAAATCCCCCCAAAATCTCCCCAAAATCCCTCAAATTCCCCACAAAATCCCCCCAAATCCCCCAAATTCCCCAAAATCCCCCCAATTCCCCCCCAAATCCCCCAAAATCCTCCCAACTCCCCCCAAAATCCCCCCCAAATCCCTCAATTCTTCCCCCAAATCCCCCCCAAAATCCCCCCAAATCTCCCAAATCCCCCCCAAAATCCCCCCAAATCCTTCTAAATCCTCCCAAAATCCCCTCAAATTCCCCCAAATCCCCCCAAAATCCTTCCAAATCCCCCCAAATCCCCCCAAATTACCCCAAAATCTCCCAAACTGCCATAACTGCCCCCCAAAATTGCCCCAAAATCCCCCCCAAATCCCCCAAAATCCCCCCAAAATTCTCCCAAAATCCCCCCAAATCCCCCAAAATCCCCCCAAATCCCCCCCAAATCCCCCCAAAGTCCCCCAAAATCTCCCAAACTGCCATAACTGCCCCCCAAAATCCCTCAAAATTTCCCAAAATCCCCAAATTGTCAAAAATTGGCCCCAAAAATTCCCCAAAATCCCCCCAAAATCCCCATCCCCACCTGCACGATCCTGTCTCCCTCCCGGATCCGCCCGTCCTTGGCCGCGATGCTGTCGGGGTTCACCTGAGGACCCCAAAACCCCAAATTCGGGGGGACCCCAAAATTCCGGGGGGGTCCCCAACACTGGGGGGGTCCCTTCCCGTGAACCCCCCCAGAAAGGCCCTAAATCCCCTTTTTTGGGGGGTTTTTTAAAGGTTTATTTTGAATTTTTGGGGGGATTTTTTAGGGATTTTTGGGGGGATTTTTATGGAGTTTTTGGGAGATTTTTTTTAGGATTTTTGGGGGATATTTTCGGATTTTTTGGGGTGATATTTTAGGATTTTTGGGGGTATTTTGTAGTAGTTTTTGGAGAATATTTTAGGATTTTTTGGGCGATATTTTAGGATTTTTTGGGGGTATTTTGTAGTAGTTTTTGGGGGATATTTTAGGATTTTGGGGGGTAATTTTGAGGATTTTTGGGGTATTTTTTAGGATTTTTTTGGGGTAATTTTTAGCATTTTTTGGATGATATTTTAGGATTTTTTGGGATAATTTTTAGCATTTTTTCGGGTAATTTTTAGCATTTTTGGGCGATATTTTAGGATTTTTTGGGGGGCATTTTTTAGGAATTTTTGGGGTGATTCTGAGGAATTTTTTGGGGTATTTTATAGGATTTTTTCAGGGTATTTTTTGATGAATTTTGGGGGTATTTTTTAGGAATTTTTGGGTGATTCTGAGGAATTTTTGGGGTATTTTTTAGGAATTTTTGGGGGTATTTTTTATGAATTTTTGGGGTATTTTTAGGATTTTTGGGGGGTATTTTGTAGTAGTTTTTGGGGTATTTTTTAGGATTTTTGGGGTGATTCTGAGGAATTTTTGGGGTGATTCTGAGGAATTTTTGGGGTATTTTATAGGATTTTTGGGGGGTATTTTGTAGTAGTTTCGGGGTATTTTATAGGATGTTTGGGGGGTATTTTGTAGTAGTTTTTGGGGGATATTTTAGGATTTTTTGGGGTAATTTTTAGCATTTTTTGAGGGGTATTTTGTAGTAGTTTTTGGGGTATTTTATAGGATTTTTGGGGGGTATTTTGTAGTAGTTTTTGGGGGTATTTTTTATGAATTTTTGGGGTATTTTTTAGGATTTTTTTGGGCGATATTTTAGC